>JAGKTI010000409.1:77298-113687 GCA_018397915.1 Birgus latro
TTTTTTTTTTTATGTGTCCGACTCTGGGCATAGGCTTTACAGCCTGCTATCATGGCCCAGCAGTCCTCCTACATACCATGTCACCACTTCGGCGCTAACACCCACCGTCCATATTGAATACATGCTAGGGCTGTCTCATACAGGACTGGTGTATTGGTATTAGCGGGGGTATGTTTACGACATGTCGGCGGGTCTTCTGGTAGATCAGTAAAGCCTGATTTGCTGAATTTAAAATCCTTAAACTGTTCCCTGCCCCAGCGAGGATTCGAACCTGGGTCCGTGGGACCGCAGGCCACCTCTCTACCGATTGAGCCACCGCCTCCCCCTGATAGGTAATGAATAATAATGTGGCTTCTAATCAGTAATGGGGAAAGTATTGAACTTGACCAAGTTATTGTGTGCACAAATACAAGAACCCTCACAGCCATTGAAATGCTTCTGTCATATTTTATCCTCCATGAACTTTTTCCAGTTCATCATGGGGAAACTGTTGACAACTTACCCAGTGAAATTGACCACACAATCATTCACACATCTTTCATGACTGACTTTGGGTCTGGTTTCACTTCACAAGCAAAACCATATGCACATTCATTTTTGTAGTTTGCTTCATAAATATGCTTCACATAACTTGTCAGATAGTCATTCCATCATCATTAAATTGAAAAAAGGTAGCCTGA
Source organism: Birgus latro (assembly GCA_018397915.1). Classification (NCBI taxonomy): domain Eukaryota; kingdom Metazoa; phylum Arthropoda; class Malacostraca; order Decapoda; family Coenobitidae; genus Birgus; species Birgus latro. The sequence goes on from JAGKTI010000409.1 coordinate 77,979, forward strand.
CCCTTGTCATATGCTCTTTGTTATATAATTCATCCATCCATTTCATTCCCTTGGCAATATCTTAGCTTCATCTAAAATTTTGAGAAATTTGTTTGGCTCTGAACTGGAGCTGACAGTTTTGAAGCCTTAAGTGATGAATAAATGGATGGGTGGCCCATTCCACTGGGTTGTCTGTGGTTGTTCTAAGTTTAGGCTCTCCTACTTGGACTGAATTGTACTTAATTGATTTATTAATAGGAATAAGATTAAGAGGATGATGATGATGAATTAGTCACCTGCATTTTCCTGGAACACAGGCTGTTGAAATAATCTTTTTGAGTTGCCAGACACTGTGCAAAAAACTGCTTCAAATCATGTTATCTTTGGCTTATGGTACTTTAACCCTTCATATACCATGTGGTGTCAGGTTAACCCCAACACGTTTTTAAAATTATGCCATTTAACCACTAATTGTTTTAGCGATCTGGTGAACCATGACTTTGTATTTGGCCTATGTATTAGCACATGACATCTGAGTGGAAAGACTTATAGTTAAGGCGCAAACTTCACTGGGGTCGTCCAGTACCCCACCTAGCATTCAGTGTGTGTGTGTGTGTGTGTTTTAAAGATATTGTTGACGATGTCACTGAATGTTGAGATGTTCTGAACATAGATTCAGCCAAATTTTTTGTGTAATTTTTTTTTTTTCTATGGTATTATAACATCCATCCATCATCCAATCCTATGTTGCTTCATGAGGGGCATAGGAGCCTGGGGCTAGGCAAGTTGGTTCTAACATTTAAGATGAGAGTAACCAGCCTCACTCATCCCTGAGTGGCAGTACTTGAGTAATAAACCCCAGCCACCCCTTGGATATAGACTTACACAGGCTCAGTCTGATTGGAGCGCCTTCATCACCCACTAAACCACCAGGTGCCATAATTTGGTTATATGGTTACTGCCCAGTGTAGTAAATGGTTTCCTGGTGTACAGAAAACCATTTGGCTTGTCACTCAATGTAGTCACCCATAGGCAGTAAGAAAAGGAAGGAGTGAAGGAAAGAAAGACAGAAGAGGTAGTGTAAAGTCACCCATAGGCAGAAAGAAGAGGATAGAATGAAGGAAAGACAGAAGAGAAAGGAAGAAGGAGAGGAATGGGCAGACACCCAAGGCAGTACTACATTGAGTGAGTGGATGGTGAGCGCCACCACCTACCACATATTGTAACTAATAATACATTTATTTTATTATGTTAAGAGCATACTGAATGAACAAGAATGATGCAACCTAAAAATATATGCCACATTTTTCATTTCATTTGCTAACTTTCTGAAATTTTGAATTTTTCCTGTACACCAGGAAACCATTTACTACGCTGGGTGGTAACCATATAACCAAATTATGGCGCCTGGTGGTGTAGTGGGTAATTACAGTGCTCCTATCGGATTGAGTCGGTGAAGTTTTATAGCCAAGGGGTTGTTGGGGTTATTGCTCACGTAATGCCACTCAGGGATGAGTGAGGCTGGTCACTCATCTTAAATGTCCGGACCAAATTGCCTAGCCTCAGGCTTCTACGCTCCTCGTGGGGCAACGTAGGAATTGGATGATGGATGAATGGATGGATTACTTTCATTAAAAAAATTAAAAATAAAACACAAAAGGGACACATGGTGCTTTGGCTCCACTTGCTGTGTCCTGGGCAACATATGTACAAAATTTAAGATTTGTACCTTTGTGCATATGGCAGAAATATACTAGTTAAAGTTGGGGTCTTTCAAGCCCCCTCAAGGCATTCTGGGTTACGTTTTTCCACCTGCCGTACGAAGGGTTAAGTTTTAAAGGATTCAGGTGATCCTAGTGTGTTTTTTCAGCCTAAGTTGTAGCATAATTCCAGATTTATAGTTTGCTTAACAGTTCCCCTTTCATTGTTCTTGCTGTTAATTTTCCCTGTCGTCATTTTCTCTTTCCCTGTTTTATGGGCCCCATATAACCACATGATTAAATGGGAAAAGGGGGCGAAGATGATGGTGGTGGTGATGATTCTAGTGGAAATTGTTCTCTGCAGGGTCTGGACCCCACAAAAGTTAATGTACCAGTGATCGGTGGTCATGCAGGCATTACCATCATCCCCCTCATCTCTCAGGCCACACCAGCTGTACAGTTCCCAGAAGACCAGCTCAAGGCACTCACTGAGAGGATCCAGGTTTGTTGTCGTGAATGAAATATGATTTATGCCAGTGAAAAATAATGTTAAAAAAGGTGACATTGAAAAAGAAATTTTTGTACAGGTGTACTTTGTTATGTCACTTTTTTTTATGTTCTTTTTTAATGCTAAAGTTGAAAATACTATGGAAGTATTTATTAAAGTTTCATTGGGGTCTGTATAGCTGATTTGCCAGTTTCCCCCAATTTACATTACCAGCTGTATGGAAAATGTGATGTTTTGGAATATTACTGATGTATGACTGTTTGTGGTTATTAATTTTTCTGCAATTTTCTGTGTACTAAAAGTATTAAAATACTGTTCAAAAAATGAAGAAGACTGCTTATAACAGAAACTTTAAATATTTTTTGTATTCCAGGATGCAGGGACAGAGGTGGTGAAGGCTAAGGCTGGGGCAGGATCAGCCACTCTGTCTATGGCATATGCTGGAGCTCGCTTTGCCTTCTCCATGATCAAGGCTATGAATGGAGAGGCTGGTGTCGTTGAATGTGCTTACATCAGGTTAGCAAACAGTCCTATTTAGATTTAACTTTGTCAGCCTCGGAATGTTATTTTTGTTTTATTTTATGTATCTTGGTGATTTTCCCCAGCTTAGACCTTGCTTTTCAAAGTGGAGGGGCTAGGTTCACCGTTATAAAACCTCTTGTATAAGGGGAACATTAGGCAGTGGGTTCAGTTATGTATATACCAGTTCTAGAGAAATGGTTTCAGTCCCACATAAGGTGAACATTTAAGAGGGTATTTATGTGCCCATGTACAGTATAGGGTCTTGGATTTTAGCTCCTTGTTGATGTTCACTCAAGTCACCCCAACACTGGTTTCATATGCACTTCTCATCCTACACCCCCAAAGTGTTCCATGCCAGTACTCATGCATGAAGCATTAGATAGGGGCAAGTCACTTCTTTAGTGACAAAGTGGTGCTCCTTGGCCCGGTGAGTACATTGTAGTGCTGTTGCTATATAAGTTATTCGTCACTGGAACTATGTCAGTGCTTAGTTGCTATATTTAACTTTCAGTCCAATGGTTTATTTTTCTTTCATTTTGTGCTGCCCTCAGAGAATTTTGTTTAAGTTTGGAGAGTTGTTGAAGTGGTGCAGTAAAATACAGCTTTTATTTATATACTTCAAAATGAGGTCTTTAACTAAATGCACTTTTTGTTTAATAGTAGACTGATTAAAATGAAAAATAATCTGATTGAAGAGGTATAAATCCTGATAACATTATCCAGCAACCTAACAACTTCATCATCTTTTTAACAGATCAAATGTGACTGAAGCCACTTACTTCTCTACCCCTCTTGTGCTCGGCCCAAACGGCATGGAAAAGAACCTGGGACTGGGAAAGCTGTCACCATTTGAGGCCAAGCTGGTGGAAAATGCGATGCCAGAACTCATGGGAAGCATCAAGAAGGGAGAGAACTTTGTGGCCAGCATGTAACTTCGAATTTGTGATACCATTTTGATCCCGGTGATTGGACTTTGAAGTGGCAAAAGAAAAAGAATAATAATACAGACAGCGTTTTGATGCTGATGATCGGATTTCAAAATGGGTGGGGTAAATATTATACAGATGTTAGCAGACACTTTGTAGGCATTATTATTTGAACTTTGAAATGGTAAATGATAATATATAGATAGTTCAACTTAGACCCACAAATCTAGTATGCTAACATTGTCAAACACTCCTTATAAAACTTTGAATTCAGAAGGTAGTGTAGAACATTACAGTGAGGGCTCATATATTGCAAAAGTAATTTTGGGGGACGGGAGAGTACAGCACGTGCAGTTTATTACATCGTGGTGCAGAAACTGAAATTTATCCTTTTATCTTTATTTGCCCACACAAGCAGCAGTACAGTTACACTTGATGCTTTGCTTATCAAAGTGGTATTGGCAGTGCAGTGAAAGAGCTGATTTATTACCCTGTTTTCAGATTTGTAATGATTGTAATGCCTATGTGATGTCAAAGAAAAGAATAAGCAGCTTTGGCAAATTATTAATTAGATAGTAGATTTATTTATTTATTTTACTGAGAATGGCTTTCAAGGAAGTTATTTCACGAAATTTCTATAAGCTGTGTGTTATAGGCAGTTATTTTATGTGTTCACATGTGGTACTGTTGTTGAAATAGTCCCGATTTAGATTTTGAAAGCAATAGTATCTAACATCTACTGCCTCCTAGCTGTCTGTGTAGCTATTGTGTATGAGATGGTATGGACAAAATAGGATTTGTATGTTTGAGGAAACAGTATAATGTGTATATGTTGTCAAAACTTAACATTGAACTTGTATATATAGCTATTATAAAAAAATATTTGTTGATTAAATGCATAAAAATCCTGTACATATTTAGGTTTTTATTCATACCTTTTGTGCATTATGCCTCAGGATGCTTTGTGTAAAACTGTTGAGAAAAATGTTAAAGCTGTGTGTCTGTTTTAATATTTTCTTGTTTAGAGCACTGCTGGAGAACCAGTATTTCAGCACTTTGATAATATAATAGTCACACTGGAGGAGATCATGTACTTACCTGCTATGGCTGGAGAAATTTTTGACATCTAAACTCTGCCAGGGACATATTGTGGTTTCCTACTGTACAAATGCCTTAGCTCTTCCCACAAAGTAACCTGCCTTACCTCCTCTCACATACATTACTGACATGCCTTTCCTCTCTTACCCCAATCTTCACAATGTCAGTTTCCTCCACACTGATAAATGATTTATGTGAATCAATGTGAGTATAGGTCTGATCAAAGTCTAGATCCAATTTAGGATTCCTCTGGTAAGGCAGGTAACCAGTGTGAGATGCAGGCATCATCCAGCCCTCTTGAGTTAACAGAAGAGGCTGGATGACTCCATCGCTGATGCCTGTCCAGGATGCAACACAGCATTCCATACTATTAAGCACATTCTGGAATACTGCATTGCACACAATCGCCTGCACCAGCAACATAACATACTCTCCTTGAGAGCTCTGTGGGAAAGCCCAATTTTGGCTGTGGCCTTCTTTAGAGACTCGGGGCTGTTCAACCAGACTAGGGAACAACTACTGTACTACTACTACTACTGCCAGTGTAAACTCATTCTGCAGCAGCATAGTGTGATACCTGTATGTTTCTTTACTGCACAGGGAACTAGGTGTTTTCCTTCAGCTGGTGGGAGGTGTATATGTGTCCTGCCACACTAAAGTTGTATCTTGACATGTTGGAATGACTGTCAGATATGTGCATGAAGCTAAATCTAGAATATTTTTTTTACCTATCTGGTAAGCCAGGATTCGGGGCCTTGAATTGTGGGTGAATAGGAGTGTGGCTCATTCAGTTAGCAAAATGGTTAGTATTTCCCCCCCGGCTATGGACCCTACCTCACCACACTTTGGGATGGAAAAGGAGGTATGGATGATGATACCATCATCATCGTCATCTTCATCCAGACCTCCTTTCCCACCCTAGGGCAGGGTGAGGAGTAGCAACATCCAGACAGCCAAAGTTTGCCCAGTTCAATGGGCCACACTTCCATTCACCCATAACTCAACACCTTGAAATCCTGGCTTCAGATAGGCCATAAAAACATTCACCACATTCTGTACCTTCACATACAGTATACCTGTCTGACAGAGCCAATCCAAACGCTGTCACATTAAAAGGGGTGCCAAATCCCGGGTTGTGCACGTCTCCACACAAAATTCATCCAACCAGCTCGATCTTGTCATTCTCTTAGGCCTCACCAACTTCCATACCTCTCTTCCTCACACAGTCATCCACCATATCCCTCCATCTTCTTGGCCTACCTCGCCTCCTCCCTCCCTCAGATTCGCTCAGGTATACCTTTTTCACCACTCTATTGTCCTCCATTCTCCACATGACCATACCATCTCAGTACACCCTCTTCAATTCTGGAGTCCACAGACTTCCTCATTCTGCAGCTTTCATGAATCACATTATTTCATATCCTATCCACTCTCTGTACTCCACATACATTCCTCAGCAGTCCCATCACTGCTCTTACTCTTGACTTTTCATTTTCATGCCACACCATGGTCTCATATCTGTATGTTAAAGTTGGCACTAACACTCCTTCATGTAAGCCTCATGCAGCTGCAACATTCAAGCTTCTGTTTCTTATCAAGGCCTTCATAGCTACTTTCCTTCCTTGTGTCATGCTACTTTCCACTTCTTTTGCGCATTTTCCTCTTTTCTATCTGTACCCAGGTATTTGAACTCTCTCATCAATTCTAGTGTCTCTCCATTCACTGTAACATCACACTGGGAGTCACCTCTTTCAATAACTATCACTTTATTCTTTTCTACATTACTCTCAAGGCACAATGCTCACAGGCATCTACAGATCTCTGCACTAGTCTAGCAAGCTCTTGTCCAGTGTTTGCAAGTACCACTGCATCATTAGCATACAACAAATTTGAGATATTCCATCCATCACCATTCATTACCAACGCTATCCCTCTCTCCATTACTCATGTTCTTACTTCTCTCATCATCTCATCCAATATTGAACAACCATGGGGACATCACACAACCTTATCGGACGTCCACACTGATTGTGAACCATTCACTTAGATGCCTATTTACCCTTGTACATGCCTGACTAGTCACTGCCATCATAAAAACTCATGATGGCACCTAGCAGCTTACCTCTATATAGCACATCAGCAAAATCTTCCACAATCCTTCTCTGTCTACTTTGTTGTATGCATTTTCCAGATCCATAAATGCCTTATAGTCCTTCTCACAAGCCTTCTCCACTATCTGTCTCACTGCAAATATTTGATCCACACATCCTCTGCCACTCCTAAAGCTGCCCCGATATCTCTCTTACTTTCTGTATACTAATTCTACCATATACTTTCCCTACAACACTCAATAGACAAACCACAATAATTCTTGCATGCACTTTGCTTATCCTTATTTTGTACAGGGGTACAATCACAGCCTTTTTCCACTCTACTGGCAGTTTCATTCTTCCGTGCCATCTTACATATCTCCAACAAGCACTTCATTCTGCTCTCTCCACTACACTTAATCATCTCTGCATACACCTCATCAACCCCAGCTGCTTTCCCATTTTTCAGTTATTTCACATGGACCATCAAAATCACTAAAAGATAAAGCAACTGCCCACCTGAGGTGAACTTTTTCCAGTGATGAACTGCACCTTCCTATGTCCTACTACATTTTCTATGGTCCAATGCTCAGCAAGACTCCCAACTCATTACATGTTCAAGGTGACTAAGACCTTCATCTCAGCAAGGTTTTACACTGTTCTGCCTGGTATTCTAGCCCAGGTGTTGTACTTCGGACCACAGTGCCAATCAGTGGAACATCACAGCCACTAAAATATCACAAGCACTTCAGACCACTATGATGGGAATTATACCTCCAGTGAGCTTGCATACCAGTGTCCCATGACTTTTTTTCAATGTTTAGTGACCACAGGATGCAGAAGGGAAGCAATATGGGAGAAGATATTGTTGGGGTGAGTTTAATACCACAGAGAGGTCCTAAATACTGCATGTACATCTGAGCCTATAAATATCCTCTTCCTTTACATTGCAGGCAGTGCCACCTGGGCAGTAAAGGAAGAGATACTCGTAGGCTCAAATGTATGGAAATGACAATGATTAAGGTAGATGGATGTGTAATGTGTCCTTGAATGGGAGACCTGGGGGGCTGGTTTACAATGGAAGAGTTAAGAGGAAGGATGGGACAGAAGTGTACTGGTGCTGTGATGAGGAGAGGTAGATTGAGACTGGCTATGTGGAGAGGATGGGGGATGACAACTGAGTGCAGATTAGAAAGTGAGAAGTGTAAACGCTGAGGATAGGATTGCGAGAGGCAGACCGAAAAGAGACAAGGTCATAGAGTGTGACTTCAGGGTTAGGGGACAGAATAGGAGGCTGCCAGAGATCGAAAAGCATGGAGAACTGCCATTAGGTGTCCAAGGCCAGTGCATGCAAGCATGATGGGGCCTTTATAAATGAAGCAAAACAAAATTTATATTAAAATTTAAAAGAAATGCTGAAAGGAATATGAGAAAAAGCTGCTGTAGTAGTAGTAATGGTTTCCGCAGAACTTAACTTCTGAGTTGTCCTGTATGTTTAAGATAATATTACAAATGCTGCAGTAACATGATTAACTTATATACCTAAGGTTCATTCCTGCAATGAAGCAATCATGAACTGTAGTTGCGCCCGCGACTCTGAGATTATTATCGTGCCCTAGCAACCCGACCTTTTCCTATTACTATCAGTGCGTCATTTAATTCGTTCACGCCATCAACCTTTTCCAACTCGCCAATTTTTGATAATCACCTGGCTTCCAAAGCTTTCGATTTCCTAATTAATTTCAATAAGTCCCTCCAGGCGATTTGAATTTCGCGCTGTAGAATACTGTGACAAGTTAGTGAAGCACAAGTAGCCTGTTATCTGTGCACATTTTTTCTCTGATATCCATATGCAAGTGTGACCACGTTCAGCCGACACTTCATATGGTTTACAGTAACAGAAGTGTTGAGGGCATTCGTCTCCGAGCTGCGTAATACTTTGCAAGCAGCTAACGTTGCCTTTGTCAGTTCTCTGCATGTGTTAAGTATATACAGTTTGCGCATTGTCTTCATATTTTCGTAGTATTAGTTTCTCTCCTAATTTTAGATGTGTTTGATTAGTTCCTTATTGTTAATCATGCGGAAACATACCATCCTCATACATCCGTATATGTAAACTGATAACAGGACAAAATTCTTGTCTTCTCTATGTTCTTCTATTTTAATTACATTTTTGTGTTTATATTTTCAATATTTATATTTCGTATAGTAATTACAGTTCCAGTTGGAGTGACACAGTCGTCAAGGCGAAAAGGACTACGGTACCCTTCCTTTTGTCTCTTATCTTTGGCAGAGGCGGCCCCAGTGGGTGAAGTACAGTATGTTGTGTGGAGGAACTTCGGGTGAGAAACCAGCCGATGACGAAGTTCAGCAGATCATCAGTTCAGTTAAGAGTCAGGTGGGTTCTCTAGTGTTTAGAACGCTGTCAGAGAAAAGAGAAATGATAATGTATGACTCGATGACATATAGTTCAGCAGGTCGTCAGTTCACTTGAGTCAGGTGGGTTCAAGCTACATTTTATTTTTGAGAATTCTTTATGTTTAGGTCGCTGGTGGTCTAGGGGTTAGAATGGCTGTAGAGGAAAGAAATGATCATGCTTCAGTAGTAGAACTACGGGCGGTGTTCTTGTCCTAACAATTTTCCGAGAGAGCGCCTGAGCTGCCTTGGTTGGCTCCCAAGAAGGGACTTTCTCTCTCTAACACCATTAAAGGAATAAAGTACTGGACAATGGAAGCCTGTAGTTTTCACCTTAACGTGGCTTAGATTTTGCATATAGCTTATTTCACTTAGCCCAGTCGTAGAAAAAGACAGTGCTACATTCTTTTCATAGCATTTCATGACAAACATATTTATCAGTGTTGTTAACGCTTTTACTTAAACTTAGCCCATGCTTCAGACCGATGCTATCCAGACTACTTTTATTCAGCTTAGGGAGGTTGATTGATTGATTGAAATATTTATTGTTGTAAAGGCATACAGAGTACTGTACATACACAACAAAAGGTGGTGGGTCTTGCCATACACCTTCACCATACACAATTAGCCTATATACAGTCACTGGTCATAAATTAGTGGGTGTAGCCACACGCCCTTTGGTAAACAGTATATGCTATGAAATTTAAAAGAATTTATAAGATATATTACATACAGGAGAAAAAAGTAGTATCAGAACAGTATAGAAGTTCAGCATGGCAGCATTTGACAGGATGATATCACAAGGATCGCACCGCCTTATCAGTCGGTCATATGGGGTCAGTGAGTGATGACCAAAACATCTACCAACACAACACCTCTCTCTCTCGTAGGAACGGTGTATAGTTATATTTTGATGTTCGTTATTTTTATCTGCTTAAGTATCCTCTCTATCAGCTTCAGTATCCTTTCTCTAACTTTAACTGCTTAAAGGTATCTCCCTGCCCCCTATAATCCTCTCTCTCTCTCTCTGCTTAAAATATCCTGTTATCTCTCTCCTTTGTCCCCATTTTCTCTCTGTCTCTCCCTATCTGTGCATCTAAATACTGTATTTATCTGTTTGTCTGTTAGTGCATCACTTTTCTTCCGTCTTTTCCAAGTGCATCACTTTTCTTCCGTCTTTTCCAAGTGCATCACTTTTCTTCCGTCTTTTCCAGGTGCATCACTTTTCTTCCGTCTCTTCCAGGTGGAGGAGAAGCTGGGACGCCCTGTGCCTCAATTTACTCTGGTCTCCTACAAAACTCAGGTTGTGGCTGGAATGAACTACTTCGCTAAGGTTAGGAACAGCATACTGTATATGTATTTACACACACATTTCAAACTCGCTAAGGTTAGGAACAGGATATATATGTATTTACATCAGTGCATTTCAGACTTCACTAAAGTTAGGATCAGCATATATGTGAATTGAATTGAAAAGTTTGTTGTAAAAAGTATGTTTACATTTTTTTACACAGGTCTGTTATGATAGGCAGTTCCATTAACTACTTCGTTAAAGTCAGAATTGCATGTACAGTATTATTAATTCACTGAATTTTATAACTATAGTGTGTGTACTCTAATCTGACCGAGCTCCCAAGCTTTTCAGCTTATTTGAAGGTGAGACTGAAATATTGATTTGATTAGTAACCAAGGTGACTCATTCCTCAAAACTAGGTTCATCAAACCCATGTAACCACAACACTACACTAGTTGTGGGAGTTCCTCAGGTGAAAACCCAACTGTAATAGGTTTGCTTTACCCTTTCACTCTGAATACTGTACATAGTTTCATTTACCGCCACTTCCTGTCACATTTTTGTATCGGGGAGAATAGGTTGGGATATGTGGATGATGCTTGTAACTAATGACAAGCGACTGTGATAAATTACTGCTACTGTTGCTGCTGCCACTGCTACTACCATTGTTACTACTGCTAGTACTACCCTGTTACTACTATTATTATTTTATTATTGTTATTATCAACAGGTGGACATTGGGGAGGGTGATGAGGGCATGGTGCACCTAAGGATCTACAAGGATTTGAAGCAACAAACCTCACTGCATTCCCTCCAGCACCCAAAGGCAAAGACCCATGCCATCGAGTACTTCTGAAGGAGTGGAAAAGAGCTGTGGCACTGATTCACAGACTTAACACCTGCCTTTAATATGATTTATTTTTGTATGATGGAGAAAGAATGGGGAGCACAGAGTCTTTCAATCTGTCTTTCGCTGCCTGGAACACACACACACACACACACATTGCCAGGGTAGGGAATTCATTGTAACTATGTTAATCCAAGCCCAGAGAGAAGGGTTGTATTCTATGCAGCATTCTAAGCTTTGTAGCACATTAATCTTGTAAATAAATGGATATATCTCCAATATAGATGTTTTATGACCATCATGTAGTTATTTAGTGTGAATATTTCGAAGTTATATGAAAGAGCATGCGCTATGTGACCTTGGTACGTATATCCACCATTTTTTTTTTTTTTTTTCCTCAGACCCACATCAAAACTGAGTGAGATGATGCAAGTATCAAACTGGAGGTATTATCGACAGCATGGGCACGACTCTAATATGGCTATGAAGAACTGCTACTATAAAGGGGCATAGCTTGCATTAGTTAAGTTGCATGATGTCACTAAAAAAAAAAAAAAAAAAACGACAATGCAACAGCAGTGCTTATTGACGCGAGGCAAACCTTACAGGAGGGGGCACGGTGGCTCAGAGGTAGAGAATCAAGCTCGGGACCGGGGGGTCGCGAGTTCGAGCCGCGCCCGGGACTGCCGTGCCGGGAGGGGTAGCGCTCTCCTGTTACCTAGCGGGGCTATATGATCTCATTACTGTAAGGTCTAGCTCGGGGATTCTTTAATCCCCTTTTAAACCTTACAGGACTGATTAACATCTTAAACTTCGTACATAACACATTGTCAGTCGCTTCAGTCAAGTTTTTAAATATCTACAACAGTGAAACATTATATAATACAGAATAGCTGTAGCAATAACTTGGAAAGGATTTACTATCTTTTTCGATTACTGCTGATTTATATGTAGCCTACAGAGGTTGATGGAAGTGGTGCCATGTAGGTGGGAGTGGTTCATGTAATCTCTCCTATATAAACATTGGTTGGTAGTTGCTAAGGAGTCACTTCTTTGCTGCTATAATCCCCTTATCCAGTAGTTGGTCTAGCATTGTCAGATTTAAGGGACCTTAATATTCAAGTAAGTGGTTCAGTTGGGTGAAAGCAGATAGAATATAACGCCTGACTGTCTTTTGGGGAAAATGTATACATATTTCAAAAATCATTTCTCGAAAACAAAGGCACCAGTCTATCTATCTATCTATTGCCAGACACCATAATCCCGTAAGGGGTGGCCATTTGACTTTGTTTTTTGTTTTTTTTTACGGGGAGGGGCACTAACCCTCCACCAACCCACTTGTTGACACGTAGGGAGCACGTATGGTTTGGTTATATGGTTACCACCCAGCGTTGTAAATGGTTTCTTGGCTTACAGGAAACCATTTGGCTTGTCACTCAATGTAATGCCACCTGTAAAGGAAAGAAAAGCAGTAAGAAGTGACAGGAAATATAAGAGAAATAGGAAGAAAGAAAGGCAGGCACAGAAAAAGAATGACAAAGGCTAAGGAAGAAGTAGGCAGCACTACATCAAGTGAGTGGATGATAGTCGCCACCACCTAGGCACCAGTCAACTTGCTTTAAAAAGTGGTATAAATTAATTGCTAGTTCTTGGCATTCACATCCTCATTGGGTGTAATAAAAAAAAAAAGTCCAATCCAATTTGGTCCCATGAGGGAAGGAATGAGGAACCAGGGACTAGGCATTTAAGGCGAGAGTGACCAGCCTCCTCTTCCCCTGAGAAGAGGAGAAAAAAAAAAAAAAAAAAAAAAAGGTTTGGATATTGGATGAATAGATTGATAAACATTCCCTGTGAATACTCTTTTGCCAAGGTACCTGCTTGCATATATACATTGTATTATAAACGTGTTTGCTACAAGGGGTGTGTGGTACGACCCACCGGGCCCCACCAGCCTTGCAAGCCATCACCTTTGGTGTACATTGCCGGCTTACTGTATGAACTATAAGGCAGTGCAATCATGCGATGCCATTATCTCAGGCTGTGGCAAGTGCAGCTGCGCTATGCTTCTATGCTGCTCTCTGGTGCTGCCTCTCTCTCCTGTATATAACCCTTTCAGCCAGACAACTCAGTATGAAGGTATTATATCTACTGTTTGCTAAATGGCGTGTGGCTACACCCACAAAAAGTTGTGGTGCAAGACCGACCACTTTCTTTTGTTGTATAATATACAATCGAAGTATTTAAACAGAATACATATTATGTACACTGTTTAAATACTTCGATCACGCATGTGACGGAGATCAAGTGAAATCTACCCAAATTTACCCAGAAAACCCCAAATTTGAGTTTGATTTATGTTGGTGAATCCGGGGCTATGTTTAGGACTCCGTCACAACACACACTATAATGAGTGGAACTAACTTTTCACCAAAGGTTTGTTTTCTTCATTAGCTGATTCGGAGATGAAATATCGGTGGAAAGTTCCACGAGCTTCAGTATTTTGTTCCAAGGTCATGGGCCAGTTTTGATGAATGACGACTGACGCAAATACCATATTGTGATAATATAACAAAGGTAATATTAAAAAAAAAAAACTGCTGTTCAAGGTCTCATCAGTTTTAATGTGTGCTGCAGAATACTGAGCTATTCCATTCACTGGTATGTTTCTAAACCCCATTGTCTCAGTTACAGTACTCCATTTCGGTAATTTTTTACTTTCTGACAGTCGGGATTTATGAAATATTGATCCGTTTTTTCGTATGGCGTTTTTGTCGGAAATTAAATTTATTTTACTAAACTAACATAATCTAACCTGAGCTAACCTTCAGGAGTAAAATAAAACTAATTTCCGAATGGGGTAATGGGAGTTCATAATGATCCTTGGAGAACATACTGTACGTTAATGGTGCTAATATTCCTGAACCGCGTATTGTCCACTTGTAAAACCAAAAATATATAAATCGTCCAGAGTGCGAATTGTATTGGGGTTTTGTCATGCTTTTGTTGTAACGGCGAATCGTCTTGACGGGGAAGTGTCTCGGAACCTTTAGGGAGACTCCCGAGTCTTACCTCTTTTCGTAGTAGAGTGTATGCAGAAATTGTGTAACCACTGACTTCTGGCAAGACCCACCACGTGCTTTGATATCTGGCATAAACAATGAGGTTCGTCGCTTGTCTAGTGTCTATATAGTTTGAAATATGGATATTTAAGTTCAGTGAACCACTATTTATGTCTGTCAGACAGTCAGACTCGGCAGATTCACGCATACAACAACCGAGTGTTACTGCAATGTTTATTATATAGCAGAAATAGTGAAGATCGTCACATTAAATGCATATGTAGATTATATGTGAGGTATTGAGGTATAATGAGGCAACGTTTATGTGTGTCAGGGCCAGAAAATTTACCAGTGGTGATTTTACATTGCACTGGAAAAAACATGAAGCCACAACGAAAGTTAAGTAACAATTTTCGGTAAATTTGCATTTTTGGTCAGTCAGGGTTATTCTGATTTTGCTTCTAACCATATCTGACCATACCCAGCTAAGTTACCTAACAACCCTAACAGATAATCTAGCTTACCTAACAAGCCTAAGTGAAAGGTGTGACTGTCCAAAACTGCAATAATATCCACTTTTCATTGGATGAGGATGAAAAATTGGTTTTGTGTAGCTTACTGTAACTACATATAGATTATGACAGGGAAGATCTTTGAACATGCTTTTATCATGCTTGTTGCTTGTATTTAGTGAAGCCATCTCACTTATGTTAGGTTTTGTGCTTGTCTCCAAACCTTGGCCGTTTCTTGACATTCCATTGCAATTTAGAGGTTTGATGGGATGGTTTGTAGTGTTGAGTAAATATTCGTGAACACACGTTTGCTCAGTCCCCAGTAGCAAGGATTAGTGTTTAAAGGAAAAACAAGACTAGAGACATACCGTATGGTAATCAGATTGTGCACATGACTTCTTGCCCTTGCACAACAAAAAACTTATTACAGTATGGGACCTGTAGGGTATCTGTGTTATTGCAATAAGAACAAGACGCATAGGAAATTCCGAACTTTTGTTCCAGTGAGATGAAATGAGCTATAAATGGGAATAAATTATTTGTGAATTTGGATGCCATCACGTGGTGGCACCGATATAATCAGGTGGCATGACTTCTTGGATATAAAATTGTCTGTCAGCCCAACTTCATCCCTGCCTCCAGGAAAGAGGATGGTAGACTGAAGGAGGTAAACAGCCTGCAATTCACTAGGTTCACATTTCAGATAAACCTGGGTCTACAGCTGCTACTACTGAATCCATACGTGATATAATGTATAAGCTTGTTCATATCTTCTCTGTTTTTTACAGACCTCACAAGGAAGCTAAGGATTCTTCATACTTCCCACCATCGGGAAGCCAGTCTGATGATGATGATGATGATGATTTTGTGGTGCCACAACCCAGCGTCTCCAGCTCCAAACCCACAGCAAAGAGGGAAAAACTTGTGCCAAGGAAATCCAAGAAAAATAAAGAGAATGAGTCAAAACAGAAAAAGGGGAAGGATACTCAGAAACAAAAGGTTTGGAAATTCTATGATGTATGTTTTATTACTATTGTAGTGTTGATGTGATTGTGCTGCAGGATGTCAGAAGTACTGTACCATGAGATGGTTTGGCCATGTTGAGAGAATGGAGAATGAGGATTGACTAGAAGGATGTACAGTATGTGAGTGAGGTATGAGGGGAGGGGAAGAAAATGCTGTATGCTGTTAATTCTCTGTATTTTTCCTTTCACTGTTTAACCCATGCCACGCTAGCGATGTAGATCTACGTCCCCTTCAAAAACGCCGGTGACGTAGATCTACGTCCCCTTCAAAAACGCCGGTGACGTAGATCTACGTCCTGCAGCTTTGAGAAGTTATTGCAAGCAGCCAAAGTAAAATGGAAGGTAATATCATATCTCGTTAACTTCAGACATTTCTCTGCTATGCTTATGACACTGATTTAGGATCATGGAAGGTAAGTGAGTCATAGCAGGCTCACAGCCACTCTGCTTTGTCTGTAACCTTGAAGATTTCAGCGGTCGAGTGGCACCAACCTGACTCGATTCAGCCCACTTTCTGGCTTTGGTAATTAATTATATTAGTGCCAGGGATCTTATATTGATGTATTAAGTCTATTTACCCACAGAAATATCCATAATTGGTTCACAAGCTCACAGATGTTCTGCTCTCTCAGTAACCTCGAAGATTTCAGTGGTGGAGTGGCACCAACCTGACTCGAGTCAACCAACTTTCTGGCTTTGGCGATTACTTTTATTAGTGCCACTGATCTTATACTGATGTATTAAGCCCATTTAGCCAGAAAAAAATATCCAAAATTGGTTCACAAACTCACAGCTGCTCTGCTCTCTCAGTAACCTTGAAGATGTCAGAGGTAGAGTGGCACCAACCTGAGTCAGTTCAGCCAACTATCTGGCTTTAGTGTTTACTTTTATTAGTGCTAGGGATCTTATATTGAAGTATTAAGCCCATTTAGCCAGAAAAAGAATCCAAAATTGGCCGTCATAGAGGGACATCAGTCTTTTTTTTTGCCCGACACGGTATGGGTTAAGGATGGTGATGATGATGAGGAGGAGGCAGCTGTAGTATATAGGATTAGATGTCATATCTGGTTAGACTTTTGAGTAAATTTGTGTGTTACTTCCCATTTTAGTTCAGAAAATAGTTTACTTATTGCTGAATATTTGTACAGTATCCTGTATGTATTACTGGTAAGTCCTCAATCTAATTTGCATTTTTTTATGTTCTTTGCTTTTAAGTTGTAGTAAATTGCTGAAATAATAAGAATTGCCTTTACAGGAATTCTTTCATTACTACATACAAATTTCTTTCAGATTCACAATAAAACAATCTCCACCACAGTGACTGCCATAGAAGCTCAGAGGTTGAGACGAGCACACTCCCTCAGTTACTCTAGCTGCCACATAGTCCATTACCTGAGGAATGTCACACAGGGTAGTCAACCTCTCTTCTGGCAAGATCAGGTGGGTTAAGACATAGAGAAATAGGATGAAGGCACAAAATATGCAGCACTATATTTGCTTAGCCTTGGACCTTTCACCTTGAAGGGGGACAAAATGAGATTGGCTGTTATCATGTCAGATGTCATTGTATTCATATCTGTTACCAGAATCTGAATTCATATTGAGGGAAGGGAGATTAACCAGGAAAGTGTATGTGAGTGAGGAGGAGAGATGGAATGGAGAGATGCTTGAATGAGGATGTTATGAGTTGGAGGGAGCCCAGCCTAATGGTGGAGGACGGGATAACATGAAGGCAGTTTTGTTTATAGTCACCCTTTTTGGGATTATAGCTTCTGGCTATAGATTGATTGATGGATGGGGAAGGATTAGCTGTCTTTTTTTTTTAGAATGAAGTGCATTAGGTGAGTAGGTGTATTATAGTTTGAGGGGGCTGCATTACAATGAGACTTTATAAACTTGCCCTCCATCAGACTTTACAAGCTTGGCCTGTTAGCATAATTACAATTTATCTCCCATTAGAGTCTTAACACCCCAGTCCTGGCCAGTGTTCGTCGCCTTGGCATCTACCGCACCTACTTGGGCTTCTCTCGCCGAGCAACCGCCCTTGCATGGCACCCCACCAACCCTACCATCACTGCAGTGGGCTCCAAGGGTGGAGACATTATTGTGTGGAACTATGAGAGGGAGGTCAGTGGGCCACGCATCTTTATTGAGGGGGTAAGTACAGTACTGTACACTCTGTCCTCAAGTTTTGTACTTTTGTAATTTTTTTCCCAGAGCTCAAAGGCAGAATAAGACAAATCCAGCTCAACATCCTTTCCATGGCATTTCTTCATGAGTATCAAGTTTTTCTAGTGTTAATCTTGTGTTAAAGTCAGTATTTAAGATGGGATTGTCAGTTTTTTGCCTTGATAGAATATGGCTGTGTGAACTATGAGAGGGAGCATGGTTTGTCTAACCAGGCCAGTGAGATCATTAGTGTTAAAACCAGAGTAGTTAAATCAGATTACAGTATTGGTCTACACTTCTATTAATGGGTAAATATGAATAAAATGCTTTGAATGAATGCTCCCATGTAATTCCTGTATTCATATGAATCTGAGACTTCACTGGCCATAACCTCCCTTTTGTCTGGAACTCATCTTGTTCTGTACTGAAAACAGAAGACTCCCTTTTGTGTGGAACTTCCAACCTATTCCCAACTATAAACAAACCACAATTCTTTAAACCTGTTCTAAGCTGAAAACCGAACATTATTTCAGCTGATTAAACTCATCACGATAAACTATATCTCAGAGCTCTGTCATGCATTGTTACTGGTATTTTTTTTACAGTTGAGTTACTGATGTTGCATTCATTCCTGGTGTATACTTAGCAAGGGCCTGGGGGTTCAATCCAAGCAATGAAGTTTGTGGGTGGAGGGAGCAGCTGTCGCACCATTTCCGCCTCCATTGACGGCACAGTCACTGCACAAGACTTTATCACCAACACCCATGAACAGTACCTCAGCACAGGCGATTGGGAGTATGTGTGCTCTTGATATTAGTACTGTATATGCAGACATATGAATTTACTGCATTGGATAGATGTTCTTCTTATGAAGTATGAGGCTTTGAGGATTTTAACTACAGTGAGGTGGCATGAAATGTTTGTAAAGACTATACAATTTTGGAATATATGTTTCGTAGTTTACAGTACTTAATTAATATTGAAAGTTCTTTATTTAGTTTTGCTTAATGAACTGAAGAATGAATAGCCCATAAACTTAGATTAAACTACTTGTAACTATAAGACTAAGCATAGGGTATTGTGCACCAGCAACACACCCATAATTATGCTGTCCTTCCTGGATACTCCCAAAGTGTAAGATTATTGCACTTTGAAAATCTTCGGTTCAAGGCAGTTAATTTTCTGTCACATTGCATTGTTATTGCTGACTACATTCTAGGCTCTGTGGCATCACCAACCTATACAGATTTAAAAGCCCACATCATGTTGCACTGAACAGTTCAGTTCACATTTTTATACAGTTACTCACCTGAAACTACTTAGAAACTGTAACCTTTCAGTAAAAGTAGCCAGTGCTGAAGTGTGTGTAATTTATTTGCTATAGAACTAACTACATGTACTATTTGTAAAGGGATGACCCCACTTACCCAGTACAAACTATTAGCCTATATGGGAAAGTTTTGTGCTTGTCTGTGGTGAGAATGGAATCTTTTTGTTTGTGTGGTGGCTTCGTGCCAGGCACTTGATATCGTAGAGAAAATTACTCTGGTTTGCTGCTACTTTATTCGGCAAATTCATTAACTACAGTGTTGAATTTTTATATTATTCTTACAACTTCCATGCAGTTTTGTTCAGTTAGGAAAGACTTATTGAAGTGGAAAGGTAAGATAAACCCATTATTGACTTATGTACTACATGGATGCTCTCCTCTAAGCTGATTACAGTTGCTTGGAGGCAGCAAGAATAAACCTATAGAATATGTCACAGATTCAAGGACCTAATGACTGTTCATGAGCCTCCAGTCTGATACTGCTGTTTGTTCATATGTATATGCAAAAGTAAATATAGGTGAAATGAAAATAGTAATAATAAAATAAAAGAGAGAGGAAAAAAACATTATAATCATGCATTTGGATTTTAGCTTTCATTTTGTTGCCTACTGCCTCACGTTGTTAGAATCTTTCTCAATTTCATAATTTCTGTATTTAGTTTTTGTTGACTACTCCCGGATGATTTTCTTTCAGCTTAAAAATTTTATATCATTGTAATCTTTTTCTATGACTCCTCTTTAATCAATACTTAATAACATCTTTTAATTCCTTCACTACAGGACGTCTATCCTATGGAAAGTGTCTAACAATAGCCAGAGCAAAAACAAGAGAGGCCATTGTACTGAAGGTTGCCCCTACCTGTCTTTGTTCAGCTATTATACATCATTTACCTTCCCATTTCTATCAGAACTCTTCAGCAACGTAAAGCAGTTGTAGCTATTTTCTCCTCCCCTCTTCCTCTTTTTTTTTTTTTTTTCCCCCACAACCTCTTCAACTTGATGAAGTTGATATTATTTCAGTCGTGGTTTCTTCACTATAAATGTTCATCCCTAAGTTGAATAAGATCATCTAGTGGTAACAAGAATAAAATGAAAAATAAATGATGGTAGTGAAGAGGCTAACCGCTCACATCAGACAGGTGCAAACGGGTCCATTCAGGCACTAAAATTTAATGCAGTACGACCAAACCTGATGTACTCAGCCTCCATCAATGGCCATCTCACCTGCCACGAGGCCACCAGGGGAAGAAACCTCAAGGTCTTCCTCGATACGGGCGACTGCGAGTGAGTTGAGCAGAGCTTGTGTGAATCAGAAAGGGAGGGGGAGGAGAGAGATACAGAGAAGGGCTATGCTAAATTTTGTTTTGAGACTGCAAGTGAGTTGAAGTGACTTTGTATGAGTCTCATAATGGTTTTGGTAAATTAAGACTACTCGTCACATATGGGTTTGGGACTGCAAGATGAAGTGAATTTGTATGCTGTTAATTGCAGGGGTTTGGGTGACATAAACTTGAGTTGGATGGAGTTTGGATGAATCTCAGGAAGGGTTTGGTAAACTTAGCCATTTAATATGATGATATGGTGCTGGGGAGGGATACCTTCTGATTGTGACATCATTGTAACTGGTTGACTCTGCTTCTTGGTTATGCAGACATCCACAGCTTCGTCTGTCCAGTGAAAGGAGGATGGTGGACTGCAGGAGGGGGGCAGCTTCAGCCAGCATTCTACTGGGTTCATGTTCAGATGAGCCTGGGGTTGCAACTGCTAATCTGACAGTCTATTTTTTTCATCTTCTTCTTTGTCAGTTCTTGCTACATTCAGATGTTTCTGTTAAGTTTAGGGAGAGAAATCAGGTTGTGAAGGGGTTAAAGGAGACTATAAATGGTCTTCATAGTTTAAAATCATGTGGAGGTAGCAGTAATAAAATACAACATTAATCATTATGTGGAAGGGATAAAATTTGTTTTAAGACTGCTAGTAGGTTCTTCATTCAGTGACTGGTAATGTTATTATTATGGATAATTTCTTGTAAAATTAGGCTGTTTTGTTGAGTGTTGGCATGAAAGAGACTGAACTTTAACAAAATAGTTTAAGGAGAGATTGAGTTGGTATTGAGGGGGGTTTGTAGTATCAGACAGTACACAAAGCATGTGATACACAAGTATTTAATGTTTTGGTTAGATAGGTTGCATTTTGCTCTATTACGTGTAGCGTCCTAGAGCACTATGGAAAAAATCTAGTATCTACTATACTGTATCTATGCAGCCACTGGTACACATCGCTGGATGTTTCTACGGCCGGTGATGTGGTAGTGGCGGGGGACAATCGAGGTTATGTCACCCTTCTGACGGCTGCTGGGGAGGCACTATGGAGGGAGAGGCTACACAAGATGAAAGTCACACATATTGAATTCTGTCCAAGGTTAGTGGATGAGAAAGGTGGTTGAAAGGGTTAGAGTTGAAGGAAGTAAACAATAGAGGGAGAAATGGAAGATTAAATAACAAAGCAAAAAGAGAGGGAGAGGTGAAAGAGAGGTCAAAGTAAAGAAAGAATGAGAGAACATGGAGGTCAAAGAAAGAGGGAGAGAAGTAGGAAGTTAGAGAAGAGGAAAAGAGCAATAAGTTGAAGTAAAGAGAGGGAGAGATAAAGGAAGTTAAGGCAAAGAAAAATAAGGGAACTTCCTAATGCTCACATGCACAAAATTCTTGACCAATTTCCTGACCTGGAATTAACAGAACCCATACAGCTGTTGAACACTGTGATTACTTTGGTACTTACTGATTGCTTCTGGTAGCTAATTCATCATATTACCATCTGCATCCCAATATTCTTGACTTATTTCGGTTATGCTTGAAGTTCTCTATGAATTTTCAGAATGCCATGGTGTTTGGTAACAGCCTCAGTGGACCGGTCACTGAAGGTATGGGATGTACGTAACATGAAGTCTCGAGACACTTGCCTTCACGCTCACTACCACGAGCGACCTGTCAACTCAGCTCATTTCAGGTACAGTCAGAGTTGAACTGTGTTTAGGTATGGTGTTAGACAGATTTTATGATGACTGAAAGCATTGAATGTCTAGGATACCTGGTGGTTTATTGAGTCAAGGCACTCCTGCTGATCACTTCTGTCATTAATGTCCTGACTGAGCACTGTAGGTCAGTCCTGGACACCTACACTCCTGATGAGGCAATAAAGGATGTGATGTATGAGGTATATAATTAGGGTGAGTAAGCGTAGCCACAGATTCATCTGTCGTATGAGAACCCTGTTGTTTGGAGCTCTGTGGTCTGGTTAAAGTAATAATCATCATCATCATGCAGATTGCCTTTCCCACCCTAGGGCAGGCTGAGGAGTAGCAATAATAATTATGAAAAGACCTCAGATTCCTACAGTACACCTGAATGGATGTAATACGTAATTGGGTGTTACTTTTACAGATACCAGGAGTTTTTTTTTTCTTTTTTTCTTCATTCTTTCTTTTTTTTTTTTTTTACGTTGTGTTCACTCACCTGTGCATACTCAACAGCCGTACTGATGGGAGCCGGTTGGTGACGACAGACCAGCACAGTGAAATTCGAGTGTACTCCTGCCCAAGCTTCACCCACACCCTCACCATTCCTCACCCACACCGCCAGTTCCAGCACCTCACACCTATCAAGGTAATTATTTTCAAGGTTTCCTTGGCAAAGCAAATTGGATTTTTTTTTTGCTCATTCCTGCCTCACCCCATCCATAAGTGAGAAAAGAGATGTGGATTATGATAATGATGATGACAATAATGAATACAGAATGTAAACAGATGTTATAGATTGTAATGATAAAGAACATTTTCAGTGGTGGTTAGTACCTGATAATGAAAAAAATAATAACGATAAGATAATAATGAATTTCATTTTCTCAAATATCAAGGCTTTCTGTATATTTATTCCATCGTGAGATGAAAAAGAGATTGGGATGATGATGAAGATGCTATATTCTCCCCTCCCTCCCCTGTCTGTCCTTAATCCATGCTTAGGTGGATAAAAGACCACCCCCATCCATATGTGGAAAAAAGATGTTGGGATGATGGTGATGTTGATGATGATGAAGATGTTGGGATGATGGTGATGATGGTGATGATGACAGTGATGATGACAATGACACTGATGATGATGATGACAACATTGATGAAGACAGTGATGATGATGATGACGATGGTGATGACAATGATGATGATTATGTACTGTCCTCCCAGGCCACATGGCATCCCCTGCGAGACATCATCGTGGTGGGGCGGTACCCGGATCCCAGCTTCTCAAGTGAGCGTCCCCCACACAAAGATTTTTCCAAGGATACGTTCAGAGTCACCAAGGAGGCTCGTACCGTTGACTTCTTCGATGGGGCCACAGGAGAGCTCCTGCACCAGCTGAGCGACCCAGGATGCTCCAACAAGATCGTCTCCCTCAATTTGTTTGGACACTCGGGTGATGTGCTGTTGTCTGCTGCTGGTGAGTAAGATGAAAAGGGAGGGGCAACCTATTGAATTATGCAATAGTTGACTCCTCAATCTGTTGTGATACTTAAGTGATTAATTGTTGTCTGCTGTTGGTGAGTAGCTAAACTGGAATGACAGGTAATATTTTTGCTGTTTTTGATGATGCTGATGGTATTAAGGAGATAGTTAATGTTGTTGTTTTTGTTGCTCTCATTATATTGCAGGGTTCAGACTTATCATTGTGACCCCAGTGGTCTGCTTGCTGAAGTTGCTCATTTCCTGCAGTCCACCATCCTACTTTTCAGGGATAGGGATTTGGGAGGACATTGAGGGATGACTGCGTAACCAATAAAGAAAAACCTTGAATTAAGTACCAGTATGGCATTTGAGAGATATGTAGTAGTATTCTGTTGCAGTTTTTCTACCCTGACAGATATCCCTAAACCTTTTAGCTTATTTCTTGTTGAAATGTGATCAGATTTGAGGGGTGATTTGACTAGTGTTGTAACCTAGGACTCATTCCTACCTCATAATTTCAGTTTTGCATTAAGGTTATGGAAGTGGCCCTGTTCTTTCAGGTGAATGCAAATTGAATACAGTATAGCATCTTGGTCAAGAGGAGAAGTGATGGCACTGATGCAGAGAGTTTAAGTTTATTAGTTCACTTATGAGAAGCTTTACAATGGGTATAGCTTTGTGTCACTTGGGAAAGAGTACCGGGTATGTTGTGAACACTGTATGCCCCAGTGTGCAGGCTTTCACATCTTTTGAGTGATGGCATCAAAGACATCTGTGTTTCATGCCTCTCAGTATTTCATCCACACTGTTTATTTCCTTTCTGCCTACCATTCTTGTTAATTCATCTTTCTTTCCTCCTAGATCAGATATTCTTAAAGTAGGGCCTCAGTATCCCTTGGGGGTATCAATATAGGCTCTTGGGGGTATCTAGAAAGGCATCTTGAAAGAAATTGAATAATTTCTTGTATGCGAGACTGGGTTCTCCGTGCTGTTATACATTAAAACAGAGCACAAACACAGTCTTTTTACAGAAAAATGAATGTGAAAGGAGTAATGATATTAGAGAAGGGGTATCAGGTTGACATGATGTTGAATTTGAGGGTATCAGAGCTGAATAAGTTTGAGAATCACCGTGACCTAGATGATAAGGCTTCCAGTGTTCTTTTTCTCACCCCTGTGCTTTTCGTTTTCATGTTTCTGGATTAGCCCACTCCATTTATTAGTGAGGATCAAGTTTTTATGATGATGTAAATGGTGATGATTGTTTATTGACTTTTCTCTTTTCCCTAAAGGCATGTGTGTATGGATCTGGAAGCCAAAATTCAAATCAGAGCGTGAAAAGAAGGGAAGCGGTCCAGACAAAGATATTAATAGTGATGATGATGATGATGGTGATGACACAGGCATAATGAAGGCTAAGAAAAGGAAAGCTAAAGGACAGATGAGACCAAGAACGGGTAAGATGATCATGAAAATTGATGATAGAAGGAAGAGATATTAATAACAAAAGCAGTGGAATAAATAGTTTGAAGAAAGAGATATCAGTAGTAAAACTGCCAGAATAAACAGTTTAAGGAAAGAGATAAAAGCTGTGGAATAAACAGTTTGAGAAATGAGAAAAAGTTAAAAGCTGTGGAATAAACAGTTTGAGAAATGAGAAAAAGGTAAAAGCTGTGGAATAAACAGTTTGAGAAAAGATATAGTAATACTGAAAGTAATGGAATTAACTGTTTGAAGCAGTATTAATAAGGAAAACTGTGGAATAAACAGTTTGAAGAAAGATATTAAGAGTGAAAACAGTGGAATAAACTGGTAGCTAGGAAGAAAGATATATTAATAATAAGAACAGTGGAATTAATAGCTTGAAGAAAGATTTATTAATAATAAGAACAGTGGAATTAATGGCTTGAAGAAAGATATATTAATAATGAAAGCAGTGGAATGAACAGTTGGATAGGTACCTTATTTTTGTGTCCAGTTGATCTACCTCATGCTGTCTTACAGGTAGAAATTAACCCCCTGATGTCGGTTCACATCTTAGGACGTGTGATCAACAGGTGCCGGTTCACATCTGAGGATGATTCCATATTTTGCGGGCATGTTTCAACTTAAAAGCATGCCAAACTCACTGAAAGTGGTGTGGTGGGCTCTCTCGTGCACCTGAGGGTGTGGGGAGAGGCTAGCTGGGACAGAGGTAGGGTGGCAGGGGGGGGTTAGGGGGCCTACAAGGGGTGACTGAGGAGGGTGGGGGAGATAGGGTCAGGGAGAAGTGCCTAGAGGGGCAGAGTACACGTGTACTGACTGCCAGCAGCCACCCATGCACTTGTATAAGTACAATATACAGTACACCAGCAAGTTGACGTAGTTTATACAGAATATATATATACAGTATATATATATATATGTATACAGTAAGACCTCACTATAACGGACTAATTGGAGCTCAGGCCAGTCCGAAATATGCGATTTTCCGATAAAAGCGACATCCGGACTTACCCCTGCTAATCCGGACTTTTTCCGATATATCAGACATTAGTCCGGATTGCATCGGTAGTTTTCACCACCATTGCAGTATTGTACTGTGTTATACCTTCACTACATTAATCAGATGGTATAATAATACTGTACTGTGCACTGAAAAACATGTCTTTTACTTGTCGTATTGTGGTGAACATAGCTGAAGTTGTCAGGCAGTCCGGACTGCTTTCTGGCTATATCGGACTTTTTCCGATATATAGGAGTTTAGTCCGGTAGCTCCTCGAGTCCGATAAAAGCGAATTCCGGTCTACTGAAGTCCGTTATATTGAGGTTTTACTGTATTTCTTTCCTTGTCCTTCTGCCTACGGGTGACTTTACACTCCCTCTTCTGTCCTTCTTTCCTTCCTTCTGCCTGTGGGTGACTCTACACTGAGTGACATGCCAAATGGTTTCCTGTAAACTAGGAAATCATTTACTACACTGGGTGGTAACCATATAACCAAATTTTGACGCTTGGTGGTTTAGTGGGTAATTACGACGCTCCAATCGGATTGAGCCAGTGAAGGTTTATATGCAAGGGGTGATTGGGGTATATTGCTCACATAGTGCCACTCAGGGATGAGTGAGGCTGGTCACTCTCATCTTAAATGTCAGGACCAACTTGCCTAGCCCCGGGCTCCTATGCTTCTCTGTGGGGCGACATGGGATTGGATGATAGATGGATGGATGGATATATATATATGCTATATACAATATATTGAACAGCCATGGGGACATAACACAACCTTGTCACATGCCCACACCAATCGTGAACCATTCACTTAGATGCCCATTTACCCTTACACATGCTTCGCTGCCATTATAAAATTTCATGATGGCACCTAGCAGCGTATCATCAACACCATACATGTGCAAAACCTTCCACAATCTGTCTCTGTCTTCTTTGTCGTATGCTTTTTCCAGATCCATGAATGCCATAAACACCTTATAGCTTCACGCAAGCCTTCTCCACTATCTGTCTCACTGCATATATTTGATCCACACATCCTCTGCCACTTCTAAAGCCACCCTGTTCATCACTCACTAGGACATCTGATATTCTCTCTTACTTTCTCTTTGATAATTCTTCCATATCCCTTCCTTACAACACTCAATAAATTTATGCCATGATAATTTTTGCACTCACTTCGCTCACCATTATTTTTGTCTATCTCTATCTATCTATTGCCAGACGCCTCAATCCCGAACGGGGTGGCCACAAACAAATCGCCTCCATGTCACTCTGTCCCCTACCATTTCACTACCACGCTCCCAACTCACACCCCCCTCTCTCATATACCTCTCCACTCCATCCCTCCATCTCATCCTCGGCCTCCCCCTCCCTCTCGCCCCCTCCACCTCACTCGCATACACTCTCCTCGTCAATCTTTCACTCTCCATCCTCTCCACATGTCCAAACCACCTTAACGTGTTTCTCCTAACGCTTCCCATCATGTCCTCAAGCACACCACAACGCTCCTTCACTTCCTCATTTGTTAGTCTGTCTCTCCATGTGACTCCACATGCTCCTCTCAAATAACTCATTTCCACTGCTCACACTCTTGACTTCTGTCCTTCCAACAGGGTCCAAGCTTCACTTCCATATGTCAGAGTTGGTATCACAATACTGTCATGTAACAACTTTTTCACTTCCATGCTCACCTCCCTGTTTCTTATCACTGCTTTCAACGAACCAGCAACCTTCCTTCCCTGCTGTACCCTTTCGAGCACTTCACCCTCCAGACTACCATCCTTACTCATCACGCTGCCCAAGTACTTAAATTCACTCACATTCTCCATTTCCTTCCCATCCAATCTCACTGTACACTCACTGGCTTCACTTCTCTCGAAGACCATCACTTTACTCTTCCCCACATTCACCTTTAGATTCCGTTTCTTACACACTCTCCCAAACTCATCTACCAAGCCTTGCAGCTCCCCTTCGTCTTCACTCAACAACACAGTATCATCTGCAAACAACAGTACAGGTAGTTTCCAAACACTGCCCTCTCTCACTAGGGCCGCTCCAACATCCACTGCCCGACCTTGTATCTCTTTTATAACCCCATCCATATACAGATTGAACAACCATGGAGACATGACACATCCTTGTTTCAATCCAACCTTCAAATGGAAAGATTCACTCAGTTTGCCATCCACACGCACTGCAGCCTTAGCACCCTCATACATACTCTTCACTGCCTTCAACAACTTCCCATCCACTCCATATATTCTTAATACCTTCCACAAACCTTGTCTATCCACCCTGTCATATGCTTTCTCCAGATCCATGAAGGCTGCATACAACTTCTTGCCCTTCTCTAGAAACTTTTCCACTACGGATCTAAGAATGAATATCTGGTCTACACAACCTCTCCCCTTCCTAAAACCTCCTTGTTCTTCTCCAACTATTTCCTCAGTAATTTCCCTAACTCTGTCAATAAGTATCCTACCATATATTTTTCCTATTACACTGAGAAGGCAAATGCCCCTATGATTACCACACACTGCTTTTTCCCCTTTTCCTTTGTACAGAGGAATAATTATACCTGACTTCCAATCCTCCGGGACTCTACCCTCCTCCCAAGCCAATCTGCACACCTTCCACATCCATTCTATTACTATCTCTCCCCCATGCTTCAGCATTTCACCACACACTCCATCAATTCCTGGGGCTTTCCCCATTTTAACTTTCTTCATTGCTTCCACCACTTCCATCCTGGTGATTGAACAACCATGGGTGCAATCACAGCCTTTTTCCACTCTGCTAGCTCAGTTTTACTCATCCATGCCATCTTACATATCTCCAACAAGCACTTCATTCTGCTCTTTCCACTATACCTAATCATCACTGCATACACCTCATCAACCCCAGCTGCTTTCCCATTTTTCAGCCGCTTCATAGCATTCTTCACCTGTGTGAGTGTTAAGTTTCCTGGCACAGCATTCTTTCTATGCATGCCCCCCAAACCAGTCATGTTTACAGTGGCTCTGCTCTCTTTATTGCCATTCATCAGGCTTTCAAAATATACTTTCCATCAGATCCTTACTTCATCCCCATGGGTTGTTAATCTACCACTTACATCTTTCACACTTTCACATTTCTTTCTGCTGTCACTTCTACATTTCTGCACCTATTTCCAGAATAACTTCCTATTTTCAGAGTAATTTGCATTCATTTTTCTTTCTGGATCATCATTTACATCCTTCTTTCTCTTTTTCACTAGTCTATTTGCTTCTTGTTCTCAATATATTCAGTTCTTATTTCAGTTGAACCCCTGTCCTGTAACCACTCTAGCCACTTTTTCCTCTTTTCTTCCACTGCTCTCTTAACCTCTTTGTCTCACAATGCTGGAACATTCTTCTTTGTTGATACTCTACTACACCACACACTGCTTTAGCATTCCTCACTAAGCAATCTCTATATGCATTCCACAGGCTGTCCAGAACCATTTCATTGCAATTCACTGATTCTAATTCCTCCCCTACTTTGGTCCTGTATTCATCTGCCATTTCTTTGATCCCCAGCTTCTCGACTTTCAGTCTTTCTCCCTGACTGCTCCTCTCTCTCGTGGTCCACCTTACTCCTCTTAGCTTGATCTTGCATAGCATAGTTATATGATCTAACAGACCTCCACATTGTCCTCTCATGGCCCTTGTATCAGCAACCATTACCTGCATCGACCTCTCTACCAGCACGGAATCAGTCAGGCTTCTTTCAACACGATCTCCGTTCCCTCTGTACCACGTATATTTATGTGTATCTTTGTGTTTGGAATATGAGTTACAAATGTACAACCTCCTTTCCCGACACATATCCTTCAGTCGTTTCCCATTATCATTTTCTCCTGGTACTCCATTACAGTCCATTATGTCACCCTCTGGACCACTGCCTAGTCTTTCATTCATATTGCCCATTACGATCACTTTATAGCTCTTGGGCATTTCTCCCACTGCTTCATCCAGCTCATCCCAAAATCTTTCTTTCTCTCACTCCTGTCATCATACAGTGCATACACTGCAATCACAGCCATTTTCACCTCAAACTTGAACTTGACATACACACATCTCAAGCTGACACATCTATAATCTCTCATCCCACTCTGCCACACCTCATTCATCAACAAAGCAACTCCTTCCTTGCCCATTCATGCCCGATCTTACACATTTCACATCCTCAAACTCCTCTACTTCACACCCTTTCATCCTTGTTTCACACAATGCCATCACGGCATATCTCGCACTCTTGAACACATTCACCACTTCCACCCTCTTGCTGTCCTCATTCACACCTCCACATGGCCATGCAAATCTGCCCATTTGGTTGGGGCCCTGGGCAGATACTGGACCTTCCGAGGCTCTCTGAAACATCTGCCATGATTAAGTGATTTTAGATAGGGCCCTCTGAGTCTCTGTGAGACATTTGCCATGATTAAGTGATTTTAGATAGGTGAATCAGGGGGACATGCAGCCCAGCCAAAAACCCCAGTCATATGGTTACCATCCAGCATAGTAATTGGTTTCCTGGATACATGAAATAATTTGGCCTGTCACTCAGTGTAGAGACCATAAGGTATACCCGCAGTGAGTGAGCGGATGATATACAGTACAGTATATACCAGTAGTACTGTAGTAGATATACACCAGCTAATGGGGTGCTTTCAAAGCTAGTATTTTGCTAGATGGCTCCACGATTTGGACAAACACATTCCCCACGCTGTTTAAAAAGCATATTTTTCTCTGTTAAATATCTACACTGTTGTGTGAAACTGTGAATCATAGTAATGTCATATACCGGAATATAAAACAGACGAGGACTAATGCTTAAAATAATACAATGAAGACTACTTGTGGTCTGGTTAGGTTAGATGAAGTAAGGTACTGTAATTGCTTTGGAGGGTCTGAGGGGCAACACGGGACTGTCTTGTGGTGCGCATGCATGAAGGGAGTGAGCAAAATGTTGAGTCCCAGTATTTACATAACATTAAATTTCTGCCCACGTAGAGACTGAATTAGTCAAAATACCCACTAGGTGTAATTTACAGTCTGAACAAACTATGTATTAAGAACTTAACTTGCACTAATTGTAGCAGAAATTAAATAATAAAGGACCACTGAAAGGGCGGGTTGCCTTCATGTGCCATCAGTGATATTTTAATTTCCATTTATGATAAATATAAACAATTCACACTACGTTAGATATAAGTGTTCTGTTTTTGTTATTTATATTACGGTATTTGACACTACTGTGATTCACAGTTTCACACAAGAGTATCGTTTCGTTTCGTTTCGTTTTTGAAGGCTCCAACATGCTTGCATGTGTTGGCCTTGGTCACCTAATGGCGGCTCTCCACGCTGCTCGATCCCTGGCAGCCTCCCTGTTCAGTCCCTTAACCCTTAAGTCACACTTAATGACCTCGTCCCATGTCTTTCTCGGTCTACCCCTCCCAACCCCTCCCCCAATATTAACACCTCTCACCCTCTGTACCCAATTATCATCCCCCATCCTCTCCACATGTCCAAACCACCTCAGCCTACCTCTCCTCATCACAACACCAATACACTCCAGTCCCATCCTACCTCTCAACTCTTCCATCGTAAACCCAGCCCCCCCAGGCCTTGCACGCAGGGACGCACTGCACATCCACCTAATCATTGTCATTTCTGTACGTTTAAACCTGCGAATATCCTCTTCCTTTACTGCCCAGGTCTCACTACCAAACAGCATCACACTCCTAACACATGTGCTGCATACAAAGACCCCTTTGCATGTAAGAAGAGTCCTCTCAATGTCAGGAGAGGCAACAGCTCCCTGAACTTCTTCCAACCACTTCTCACCCTAGCAACCAAGCTAACTCCAGCCCCACCTCCAGCACATAACATGTCTCCCAAATAACGAAACTCCTCCACACACTCAAGAGACTCACCTGCAAGTTCAACCCTCTCACGCCTAACAATCTCCACCTCCTCTCCCCAACACTCTGCACACATGAAATCAGCATCATCTCGCAGTCTACCTCTAATACCACTACATCTCTTGTGCACCCATTTATCACAAACACTACACAAGATGGAATTACTTCCCACACCCTTGTGGCAAACAGCACATGGCCACTCTCCCTCTCCTCTGATTGTACCGCCACCAACCCTAGATATCATCACTTTTGTTTTATCTGTATTTACCCTTAAGCCCTCGTACCCCATACCATCTCTCCACTTTTTAAATCTTTCCTCCGCCTCCTTTTCATTCTCCGCAATCAACACCAAATCATCAGCATACAACATCTCCCATGGGAGTCCATCTCTGAAGTCATGTGAGAGGGCTTCAAGCACCATGATAAACAACAAGGGACTCCAAACTGACCCCTGATGCACACCAGCATTCACAGAAAACTCATCACTCAAAGCTCCATTCACTCTTACCTGGGTGCAAGCACCCATGTACATGACCATAACCACCCTAACCAGCCACTCTTCCAACCCTAGCTTTCTCATTGCCCACTTCACCACCTCTCTAGGGACTCTGTCAAAGGCCTTTTCCAAATCAACAAAAACAAAATACAGTTCCTTTTTCTTTCCAATATATTTTTCCTGAAGCTGTCGAACAATGAATATGGCATCAGTGGTCCCCCTGCCTGGCATAAACCCAAACTGCATCTCATCGATATTCACTCTTTCTCTAATCATACCTTCTAGAACTCTCTCTATTACTTTCATTATCTGATCTAAGAGCTTTATTTTGTACACATTTACAATTACACTCTTCAGCCAATCATCTGGGACAACACGCTCATATATAATCATATTTATCAGGTCAGTGACTAACCTCACCCCAGTATCTCCTGAGGCCTTCAACATTTTGGCAGTCAACCCAGACACACCTGCCGCCTTCCCCACCCGCATCCTGCCTATTTCCTGACTCACAGTAGCAGCGTCAATCAAAGGCCAAGGGCCAAACACTGGATCAGCGGGCTCCAAACCTTCTCTATCCCAATCAAACTCCTCATTCAACAACTGGCTATAATGCTCTCTCCATGCATCTTTAATATCCTCACTGTTCACCACTACCCTTCCATCATCATTCTTCACACACTGCTCACATACAATATCCCGATTATCCCTCTTCACCTGATTTGCCACCCTAAAAATCGTATTTTTCCTTTCTCCATGATTTAGATTATCAAGTAAAAGTCTCTGTGACTCAGACTTCGCCCTGTATACCTCTCTTCTAACCCTGTGCTTGGCAGCCAAGTACTCCCCCCTGTTATCACCCTTCTTCCATTCCCAGAAAAGCCTTCTTTTCTCTTTAACTGCGGCTTCTACACCCTTATCCCACCACCAAGTTACTTTATGTCGTGGTGGGCCTCTTGTCCAACCGCATATTGCATCAGTAACTCTCAAGAGGTTGTTCTTAAGGGCTCTATACTGTTCATTAACACCTCTATCTACGGCTCCCCGTTCAGCCGCCACTCTCCTCATCTCACTATAAAAGGCATCCCTTACTGATTGGTTTCCCAGCTTCCATATTTTCCTCCTAGGTACATATGTCCTCCTCCTCATCACTCGTTCCTTAAGCACCATGTCACAAATCAACAGTTTGTGCTGCTGCACACACTCCTCGCTTCCTATAACTTTAACATCCCTCACTAACTTCCTATCAACCCTCCTGATTTATAAGATATTTTGGAAAATCCAAATTACAGAAACAAGCCAGGTTGTGGGAAGGGGATAGGGTGCAGGGAGCCTGGCATCAGGGGGTTAAGGTGAAGAAAACGACGACACCAATATGATGTAGTTAGAAGACGTTTTGTCATAGCCATTGCCATGTTTGGGGGTTCCCAGGAGGAAGCAAGACATCGATGATGACGATGGTGATAATAATGATAGAAATTCTGAAGTAACAGAAGAGGAGGAATTATGATACAGATGTAGAGGAAATTATTTACATATACTGAATGTTGTGTTATATGCAAAATAAATCCCTAAGGAAGAGGTGATACAAAGTCTCCCATGCCCTCTAAAAAACAGCCCCAGTCTGCATCAGCATATGAGTGATGGAGCAGATAAAGCACTGAGATCAGCACATGTACAGCTATTCCTTGCAAGTACTTTTTTTTTCCTTTCTGCTATTAATTCATATGTAAATTAAAAATTATGTATTGAAGTTCCATTGCGACCCTTGAAGTTGATTTGCCAGTTTCACCCCAATTAACAGTAATAGTTGTATGTGAAAAATTGTGATACCTGTATTTTGGTTTCTTGTTCCTTGGACCCTGCCGCACCCCATCCATAGGTAGGAAAAAAAGTCTGGATGATGATGATGATGGAAAAACAGGCCAGTTATAATGAGAACTGCATTTTATAGTGGTTAGATTTGTGGACCAGGTTAAGCTGGTGCAGGTTTATATCCAAGGGGTGGTTGGGGTTTATTGCCAACGTAATTCCACTCAGGGATGAGTGAGGCTGGTCACTCTCATCTTAAATGTCAGGACTGACTTTCCTAGCCCTGGGCTCTTATGCTTCTCATGGGGCAACTTTGGATTAGATCATGAATGAATGATGAATTATATTTGTGGACCAGGTTAAGCTAAGACAGAGTACAATAGAGTTATTCCTTGTTATGTCACCATTTTTATTCAGTTTTGCTGCTAGCCGTTTGAGTGTGGGTAATGTCCTTTTCACTTTATTTTTGCTGCTAACCAGATAATTTTAGCTTAGGTAAGGCTTTTTGTAGTGAAGGTTTTACTTTTTAGGCTGTTTTATATCTGACCCCACCAGTTTGAAAAGTATGTCCTAAGTTAACTAGAACAGTCTCAAGAGAGCAAGAAAAAAATAAGAGAATGCAGCACTGTATTTCATTGGTTAATTTTTGAGTTAACTGCAGCAATACTCCCACTTAGTTGCATTGATACCTATAACGCTGATTTACCAGGAACCTCAATTTACAGCACCAAACATGTGAATAAAGCTCATTCAAGTATCACGTAGTGGTACAGTTTATTAGTGTAAGATATGAAAATGCAGCTGTATGGTATGAATGGAACATTGACTTGATCCCCTTAATGTTGAGTTTGTGTGACAGTCATGATCAAGATTTCTGTTTAGTTTTCAGAATATAGTATTTATATGCTCACTGAGACATCAGTATTATTATTTTTACAAGTAGTATAGTTTGGACTGTTAATAAAAAGAAAGTTCTACAAAGCAGTATTTTCAGTGTTCA
>JAGKTI010000409.1:114107-139878 GCA_018397915.1 Birgus latro
TTTCCATTTCACAATTATATATGTACAATATGGTATATATAAGAAATTCTTTTTATATTTTTATATATTTTCCCCTGTTGAAATGTATGGCTCTTTTGAATATTAAAGTACATGAATAAATTGATATTGTAATAAACAGTTTTTCTTCACAGAGGGGGTCAAGTTCACCTAGTCAGACTGCAGTGTGACCATCATTCTTTCCTCCATCAGTACAAACACCCAGCACAACTCACAAACATTTCACTGTGCAGCATATTACATCACAGCACTTTCTGTTCTAACCTTATGTCCCTCACTCACAGCAAAGACAGACTCAGTTTAATTTCTTAAAGGGGTTTGGAAGTGCATGACTGAAGTGGCTACATTTCTGCAGTGCACTAGGTTTTTGTGTTCAGAGAAGCCTAGAGCCACAATATCATTAAAGGTAAAAATACTGTAATTTAGTCGAAGCAGGGTCCGTAAAGTTCTGCAACATTCTACCATGAAATTGTAATTTACCAAATTGCTGGTGTTAGTAGAAGAAAGTTTTTTTTTTTTTTTTAAATGCAAAGAAGAAGGAACCAAAGGCCGTGGGCCTGCAAACTGTTCCTTCCAAGAACAAACAAAAACAATACAAACAGAGAGCCAAATTCAAGATCCATTGTTCATTTCGAGATGCCTGGACACACTGCGTTTGAAGGACTGGAGATCATAGGAAGTAGGAAATAAGACAGAGGAAGACAGTTCCAGAGTTGACCAGTTGCATAAATGAAGGACTGGAAATAATGGTTAACTCTTGCATTAGAGAGTTGGACAGAAAAGGGATGAGAGGTTATTGCTAGACTGATGCTACGTGCCTGTTGTATAGGTGGAGGGATGCAAGCAGACAGTTCAGAGGAACAGTAGCCATTGAAGTAGCGATAGAAGAGAGATGAAGATGCAACAGTGCGGCGAAGAGACAGAGATTGAAGGGAGCTAGTAAGAAGAGAGTTAATGAGACGAAAAGCCTTTGACATCACCTTGTTGAGAAGGGCTGCATGTAGGGAGCCTCCCCACACATGAGAGTTGTACTCTAAATGGGCGAATAAAACCCGTGTACAAAGTCAACAACTGTGCAGGGGTAAAGAAGGTTTGGAGTCGGCTTAGCACACTTAATCTCTTAGAAGCAGATTTCACAAGAGATGTAATATGTTCCTTCCAAGATAAATCCCTAGTGAATGAAACCCCAAGCATGTTTAAGGATGATGCAGGAGCAAGCTTTACATTATTAAACATCAGTGGGTACTCCTGTGGAAGATTTTGGCAGATTGATATGTGTAAGAATTGAGTCTTTGATGCATTAAAAACAACAAGATTATTTTTACCCCAGTCAAAGATACGAGCCAAGTCAGACATTAGGTGTGCCATAGCCTCATCCCTTGTTTGCTGAAGTAGCTGCTGAGGCGGACGTTGCGGGAACCAAAAGGAAAGGTGAAGGGTGGAATCATCAGCGTACGAGTGGATAGGGTTAGAGGTACAGCTTAGAAGGTCATTGATGAATAAAAGGAAGAGAGTTGGTGATAGGACAGAACCCTGAGGAACACCACTGTTAATTGATCTAGGAGAAGAGCGATGGCCGTCTACAACTGCAGCTATAGAACAACCAGAAAGGAAGCTAGAGATGAAGGTTACAGATAGAAGGATAGAAGCCATAAGAGGGCAGTTTAGAAATTAAAGATTTATGCCAGACTCGATCGAAAGCCTTTGAGATGTCAAGTGCAATGGCAAAGCTTTTGCCAAAGTCCCGAAAAGAGGATGACCAGGAGTCCGAAAGGTAGGTGAGAAGATTGCCAGTGGAGCGTCCCTAACGGAACCCATACTGACGATCAGAAATAAGGTTGTGATAGGAAAGATGCTTTAAAATTTTTCTGTTAAGAATAGCTTCAAACGCTTTTGAAACACAGGATGTTAAAGCAATTGGATGATAGTTAGAGGGTTGGGAATGGTCACCCTTCTTTGGGACTGGCTGAATGAGAGCCATATTGCTGTCATAACATTTTAGTTGGAACTTTCTTTGCCAGGATATGCAGGTTGTGTTGCCACATTATACATCTTCATTCTTAAGGGTTATGTACAGTGTTCTTGCAAATATAGTTTTTAATGTGTAATGTACATGTAGTGCTCTGAAATAGGAGTGTAATGGAGTCTATAAAAGCATGCATTGCTTAGATACAAAGAAGGGATCCTCTCTTTGGCTCAGTGGTAACGTGCGCTCATTTAAAGCGTGAGGCCCTGCGATTGAGTGTTGGGTTTCATTTCGATTAGTACATTGGTTGGCAGCAGTGTGGGATGTGAGGTGAGGCTTGGAGGGCAATGATGGTTGGCTGACAGCATCCTGGTCCTTACATCCCAGGGATGAACTGTTCGATGTGGTCCGCAGCGTCCCTAATGGTGTTCTTTGATTCTACGGTACCGTGTGTTCGAAACTGACCAAATCAATCACCAAGAGGAGAAAAGAATGATGTAATGGGGTTTATAAATGCTGGATCCTTTCTTTGGCTCAGTGGTAATGTACACGTGTATGAAGCACAAGGGCCTGAGATCGAATCTCGGTCAGACCAGTGCTTAATTTGTTGAGTTTCAGTTCGGTCATTACAGGGGATGGGCTTTTACTTTATCCTTGTGAAGTACAGTACTACCATTAGTAGATAGCCACATGCACCAGCCACAGGCTTGGCTTTCCACCATAACATAACAAAAGTCTGAGCTGAGACAGTTCTGCCATATAAAACTCATTGTAGATTTAAAACCTAACATGAACAGTGTCTGTCTGAATTGGTGTTAGTTTATTCTGTATTCAGCAGGTGGAGGTCACAGTTCATGGCTCAGTTTATGGAGAAATCAAGAAGTCGAGGGAAGCCGGAGATAAGTCTTGAGAAGGCTAACCACACAGAGATGAATGAACTGTTCAAGCTAAAGGTGACCATATGGAGTGTAAGTTTTAAAAGTAAGGCGAAGGAATGAAATTATGAAAACTCTTGAGGATGGAAGACTGGATGTGCATGGCCTAAGTGAGCCAAAAGCAAATGAATGTGTGCACTGTGCAGGGGAGAAATCTTTGACCAAAGTAGAAACAAGTGTATGCATCATGATGGAGTCTAGGGGAGAATAAATTGGCAGTATTTGAGAGAGGCACTGAAATCAGGTACTCCTGTAAGTACAGTTATTTGGTTTATTAAAGCTGATGGACTGTTTTCAGACAGCCTCATGATTTGGTTTTGAATGTAGACTACATATCTTCAGCACTGAGTAGCCATGTGACCCTTTCAAGATGGAGCTAGTATCTGTAATCAAAAGGATTAATTGAGGTTAACATGGAGTTTCTCTCAATCTGAACAATGTGTTGGAGGGTAAAATATAGAAAATTTATCTTGAATTACTTTAAATCGCTTCCAAGCAGCAAAGCCTGTAATCTAAGGTTTTCTAGGTGAATTACTGTTGTATGATTGTTAGCATAATTGTGAAATGGGGATGAAAATTTGATTGAAGCTGGGTTATATGGAGCTCTAAGTATTTTCAAATACTTATTAGCCAGGCTCTTTGATTCATCACAGGTTACAAACGGTTTGTGGTAGTTCGTCAAATCACCCTCAGTTACCCCTTGATTTTGAAACTCGTTTTCTTTTCACAGACGCACACACACATAGTACGGCTTAAGTAATCACTATAGTAATTTATGGTAATAAAACTGAGCTATTTAAAAGGGGATGAACAGAAAGAATAGCATCACTTATTTAAAGGGAGACTTCCAATGAATGTTATAATTATTACAAGTAGATATATATTTATTCTTTATTAAGTGACCCGGAATTAATATTCACGTTACACGCGTCTGCATTGTGTCGGAGCAAAGATAATTATGTTCTAAGATGACGAAAATTGAGTTGAAATCTTTCAGGTAAGCCATGGTATAAGTCTCTTTCCATGTAAAATTTCGTCTGGTAGTCCTGTAATCAGAAATTAGTGAACTTAAGTGACGGTGTACTAGAACTGTCTTCGTTCTGTACCCTCAAGTTTTTCCCAGTGTTACTATTTACTTACGTACATAGTCTGCTGTCCTAGTTATCGGTCCAGACATTTATGAAGCTTATTGTGTAGTTGATATACAGTGACTAATTAGGGGAGTAGTTGTCACTGAGATGTGCACTTGAATCAGCCTATGGACTATGACATTTTGATACTGTAACTTTTCAATGTTCACCCATAACTCCGACGATTATTTTAATGTATAACCCTACAGTACCTGACGATGAATACTGGATGCTTGCATTACTAGTTCTCTATGTCCAGATCATCACTCAGACCCCAGGGAGCTCAGCCTTGTGTGGCAGTCCTGGTGGTCCATAATGGCTCTTCAAAATTGTGTCTAATCAGTTGGGTATCCCAGAATTTGTCAGTATGATTCTTGTACGGCTTGACACTTTTAGCGTTTATCCCCATCTGGCAAACTGTTCCACACACTGACAATTCTTGAAGTGAAGTTTATTTGCTGCAGCTTGCTCTTACATCTTTCCTAAAATAACTCCATGCTGTTATCTGAGCTGGTCCTTATACAACTGTGTCATATCAGTTCAAACAGCTTTTCCTTATTGCACTTGTGTCACAATTCAAGAATACTGGGGTAGTTAAAAAAAGTAGCTACTTGCAGGTATATACATTGAAATACATGTACTGATATCATGGATTTTGCAGTTTATGTAATATACAATTTATTAATTTAATAATATTGCTTTTTTTTTTTCTTTTTTTTTGTATATCGCTTACTACTTTGTTTTAATTGCTCCAGAATATTTGTGTTGGTTTATATGGGAATTGGCACCCCACACTAACTGCACATAACCTCTTACAGGAAAAAAGAGGAGGAGGAGGAGGCATTATTTTTGGCTAGCAGTGTTGGTGCTGATGATGGTGGGGCAGGGGATGACAGCGATGACGATGCGGGTGTCACACACGATGATGCCCAACATACTCGCCTTCTCAATGATGTGATGAAACTGAATAAGAAGAAGAGGTACAGTTGGTTGGCAACAAGTTGTCTAGATGCATAGCCAGTCAGTTTCTTATATTGTTCTAGTTAAGTTAGCTTGTTGTGTTATATTGGACTAATTTAGGTTAAATCAGGTTAGGTTAGGCTAGTTTAGCTTGTTAGATTAAGTTAGTACCATAGCTATAGTGTAGATTACATAAGGTTAGGATTGATTTAGAGTAGATTGGATTTGGATAGTTTATTTTAGTTTATATTTAGTTGAGGATAGGTTAGGTTAGGTTAGCTAAGGCTGGGTTGGGGATGGATTGACTAGGGACAGATTGACCTTGGGTTGGGACTGGAGTGACCAAAAAACCAGTCTCTGCTAAAAGACGAGGATGTGTTTAGGGAAAAATGCTTCTGATTCATGATTGAGGGTTTGGTAATACTCAAACCACTCATAAGGCATGGAGTTAGACACAATGAAGCCTCCCATACCAACAGTCTTTGTGATGTGAAGATGAATAAGAAGAGGTACAGTCGGCCCACACATAATCCCTCCAGTTCAAGTAACTTTCTGTTTACTTCATCTTGGTGACTCAGTACCAGATTATTGTTGAATCAGCTATGGAAATGCTGCTTGTATCGAGGGATTTATTAAGTTTTTGTCTTAATCCCTCCATTTTTGAAAGTGTACTGACTGAATTTAATATTTAGATCACAGAAAGAAAATATAGAAAAGGCATCCCTGATCTCAGTAGGTAAAAACATAGGATGTGTGTGGGTAACATGGTGCTTTAAGTGAAGCATGCAGTTGGTTCATGGTGGAGTGATTGAGAACAAAAAATGCCTGTACTCATTTCTGACTTCCGAAGAGCTCTATATTGAATCACAAACAACTTGAAATGGTTTAAGACGTATGATTCAATACTTTTAACAAAATATTTCTGTCTTAGGAATGAGGCTAAGCGAGCAGTACGGACATCCCTTGGGGGAGCTGCTGGTGGGGTGGACACCAGCCACCTCCTCAGCCTCCTGGAGGTACCCAAGCTCAAACACAGTGCATCAAAACTCAAAACTCTTTCCACACCCACTGAGAAGATCACTGCCAGGAAGGTAAGTTGATATGTTTGTATGGTGTGATGTTGAATACATGATTGTTTGTTTTGTTTTTGAAAGCTCCAACGTGCTTGCATGCATCGGCCTTGGTCACTTAATGGCGGCTGTTCATGCTGCTCGATCTCTGGCAGCCTCCCTATTCAGTTCCTTAAACCTGAGGTCACACTTAATGACCTCGTCCTAGGTATTTTTTGGTCTACCCTTCGCAGCCCCACGCCTAACAAATGCTTCTCACTTTCTGCACCCAATTATCATCCCTCATCCTCTCCACATGCCCAAACCACCTCAATCTACCTGTCCTCATCACAGCACCAATACACTCCAGTCGCATCCTATCTCTCAACTCTTCCATCGTAAACCTAGCCCCCCCCAGGCCATGCACTCAGGGACGCCCTGCACATCCACCTAATCATTGTCATTTCTGTACGTCTGAGCCTGCGAATATCCTCTTCCTGTACTACCCAGGTCTTACTACCACACAGCATTACACTCCTAACACATGCTGCATAAAAAGATCCCTTAGCACATAGGGAGAGCCCTCTCAATGTTGGGAGTGGCAACAGCTCCCTGAACTTCTTCCAACCACTCCTCACCCTAGCCATAGAGCTAGTTCCAGCCCTATCTCCAGCACCATCTCCAGCACCTAACACATCTCCCAAATAACAGAACTCTTCCACAGACACTCAAGAGACTCACCAGCAAGTTCAGTCCTTTCACGCCTGACAATCTCCACCTGCTCTCCCCAACACATGGGACACATAAAATCAGCGTTATCTCACAGTCTACCTCCAATACCACTACATCTCTCATGCTCCCACTTATCACAAACACTGCTCAGTATGGAATTACTTCATACACCCTTGTGGCAAATTGCACATGGCCCCCCTCCCTCTTCTTTTACAGTA
The DNA here is from genome assembly GCA_018397915.1 of Birgus latro. Taxonomy (NCBI): domain Eukaryota; kingdom Metazoa; phylum Arthropoda; class Malacostraca; order Decapoda; family Coenobitidae; genus Birgus; species Birgus latro. Next base: position 121,116 of record JAGKTI010000409.1, read on the forward strand.
CTGCTACCAACCCAGGATTTCATCATGATTATGTAAAATGTAATACTAGATAGATAGATAGATATGTATATATATTGTCTTTTCAGCATTCTCTAGCTTTTAAGTCCACATTAATTTTTAAAAAATAAACCTACATATTAAAATTTCACTGGTACCTGTAAGAATGATATGCCAGTTTCTCCCAGTTTACAGTACCAGCTGCATGGAAGAAGTTGGGGTAATTTGGAATATATCACCAACATTTATTGAGGATTTATTGCAGTACTGAATTGCTGCTTGAATTGAAGCTGTCTGATAGGAAGGAAAATGAGGTTATACAGTGTGATGTTGATTAGCAGATGAGGAGAAACATTGAAGTTGTAGGGATGGAATGACAGAATTGTGTCCTGGTGAGGAGGAAAGCCTTCAGCGAGATTGATAGGGAGATAGATAAACAACAATTGATTGTGCAAAGTATCAGTTCTTTTACAACATCAGGTTACAGTGTGCTGGGCATGTATGGTATTCCTGTTGAATAAAAGATGTACAGTGCTGTTCCATCCATCCATCCATTATCCAATCCTATGTCGCCCCACAGAGGAGCTTAGGAGCCTGGGGCTAGGCAAGTTGGTCCTAACATTTAAGATGAGAGTGACCAGCCTCACTCATCCCTGAGTGGCATTACATGAGCAATAAACCCCAACCACCGATTGGAGCGCCTTAATTACCCACTAAACCATCAGGTGCCAAAATTTGGTTATATAGTTACCACCCAGCGTAGTAAATGGTTTCCTGCTGTACAGGAAACAGTTTGGCTTGTCACTCAGTGTAGAGTCACCCACAGGCAGAAGGACAAGGAAAGAATGAAGGAAAGAAAGACAGAAGAGGGAGCATAGAGTCACCCATAGGCAGAAGGACAAGGTAAGAATAAGACTGTTCCACTGGTGTGAATTCAGGGTACTTTTAACTTTGAAAAAGTGTTGTTAGATTTCTCATTAATTATTGACAGAGACCATAAACTTTGCATGAATGAAAATCTCAAATTTGAAAGAATGAGTGCAAGGTATTAGAATGAAATGTCCTGTGACAGCAGATCGGTTGTAAATTTTGTGCAGATGCAGGAGTGGGGAATACACAATGATTTTTGCATTTTGAAGGAGCGACAATTTCTTTTTTACAGCTGGTGAGTTTTATTCAGTTTAGGGGAGACTGTTTATGTACAAAATATTAGACTACATGCCATGGGGGGCATAGTGGCTCAGTGGTAGAGTGCTTAACTCTGGACCAAAGAGTCGTGAGTTCACGCTGCACCCGGGTAAGCTGCCATGCCTGGAGAGGTAGCACTCTCCTGACACCTAGCCAGTTGTAGCAGCTGTGGTTCAGTGGGTTAGAGCGCTCTGACTGAATGGTTTGAGGTTCGAGTCCACCCAAGGGTCACATGGTAGACATCAGAAAGGGCATCTGGTCATAAAGTGCTACATGCTTCAAAACCTAAGTCCTCTACCCAAGGACAATGTCTTAGCCCTTATGACAAAAGGGGACATGTCTCTCTCACAGGCCAAGCGTGCAGCTGGATATGAAGATGTTATGATTGAATCTGAGAAGTGGGCACCCATCGTTCATAGACAGCGGCGTGCAGACACACTCAGTTTCCCCCTCCACCCGCCTGACCTCAGACCGATAGAGGTGCAGAAGGCTGAGGAACGAGAGTGGAAGCCCAGAAACAAACTGGAGGAGGATGTGTATGGCTTGCTTCAGGGGGCCAAGCTAGTGGGGAAGAAAGTGGTAAGTGACTGGAGGATCTAGGTCATATTCCAAGTGGAAGACTTAATAACGTATCTTTCTTAGCAGTTCATCTTGCACGTTGCGCATCAGTATGTTGAGATATGTTATTGATGCAGAATATGTCAGTATCAAATGTAGTTACTAGTGGCTTGGCTCCTAGTGGCATTATATGATCAGTAAACTTCAACCATTCAACAGAATTAAGCCCTGCCTATTTTTGTAGGAAACAGAGGAGGAACAGGCCATCAAGCGTGCCATGTCACTTCAAGAGATTAGGGAGAAGAATCGTGAGCTGTGGCGCCAGAGGGAGCTGAGGCGCCGCTATGAAGAGAAGGCCATGAGGCAGAATAAGAGCAAGAGTCGCAAGTAAGAGCTATGGAAATGTAGAATTTATAGCAGCAGCATTCTAACCCCATCCATCTATTCATCCATCCATCCATACAGCCTTCCACCCATCCATCCATCCATCCATCCTTGAGCAGCATTATGTGAGCATATTGAACAATAAACACCAATCATCCTGTGGATATCTGTTCTCCTGAGTCACTTTTGGTTGGAGTATATTTGCTGTATACACCAGACCACCAATTGTTCCACTATTATATAATTATATGGTTACCACCCAGTGTAATGAATGATTGCCTAAATATAGATCATGAGGTGTAGAGAGAAGCTTAAAATTCTGAAGGCTGGAGTGATGACTGAATGGCTGTACAATAGGCCCATGTCTGGTGTAGGAGTTACATTCCATGGACAGTATAACTACAGTACAGGTATAACCTGATTTAACGATGCAATTGGTTAAGTAAAAACCCATTGTCAGAAGGGGTATTGTATCTCGGGGTAGATTAACATGTAGCTAAAGTATAGGGATGCGTTTTTGAGCCTTGGGTTTCCCCCCCAGACAAGTCCTAAACCCACCCAAATGAGTCCAAAACCAAGTTTAAAGCCAATGTAAATGGCCTAACAGTTGTAAAAGAAGCTAACCTAAGCCTAACACACGTAAATACCTCACTAAAATCAACAAATAAAATCTGAAAATCGTCAAATATACAGTATCTGGGAAAAATCATGCTTAGTAAACTGTACCCCAAAATGACAATGTTCACCCCACCAGTGACTAAAACACATTAATCTAAGTCTAAAAACAGTTTATAAATGAACCTAAATACACAATTTTAGTCTAAAATATCATCAAAATTGGTAAAAAAAATCAAGTCATTGTTAAATCAGGGTTTGGCTATCGTTAGGTGGGGTATGGTGGCATTTCTACCCCCCATCATTAAGCTAGGGTATCACATCTAGGGATATCATACATCGAGGTGTACATGTATGTGTTGGCCTAAAAAATCTTTGTAGTGCCCTGAAACTTCATGAGACATTAGAATCTACTAGTTTTGTTCAAGCATATTTTGAGATGATTTAACAACAGATTTTGTTGAATAATCTCAAAATGCCCTTTAAGCTAATGTACAGGTAGTTTGTGATGGTTTCCTCATCCATGAAAAAATGGATCTGGCAAAGCCAAGTGCTGTGAAAGATGAGTACTTGTATGATTCATTCACCATGCAGTCTGTTGATATTTCTACATTTGTGGTGATGATGGTATTGTTGATAAATGTGATAATTTTGATGATACTGATACATTATCTTAGACATCACCGAATATTGCGACGAGAACGGCTGAAGAAACAGCGAGCACAGTTAGAGGAACTCCAGCGTAAGGACCCCGAGGCAGCGCTAGGAGTTCTAGAGGAACTGGAGCGGGCCAGGATAGAGGAACGGATGAGCCTCAGACACAAGAAGTCAAAGTGGGCACATCTTCAGGGTCCTCGGGCACAAAGGGACAAACAAGTAGGTGGCAACAAAGTGTGGATGTGGGAGGAAGAATGTCCAGTGATAGACAGAGAAAGAATTGGTAGGAGGTCCTGCATGGAAATCTCTGGGACATGCATCAAGTAGGGAAGTGGCTTAGGATGGTGGCATATGGAGGGCAGTCATGAAGTGAATAAACATAATTGTAAATGCATTTTAGTTTTTCTCTTGTAGGTGGAAGGGAAGGTCATGGGGTTAATCGTATGGACACAGCATCGTTACATAGGTAGTTGGGTTTCTGTGCATACTGATTTCATGTTTATATCTCAGACAGCTTCATCAGCTTAGATATTACCCAGATCAGAATGATAGATTACTGCCTCCTGTCAGTTTCTTGTATAATTTTGCCATAAAGTGTCACTCTGTCCCTCACATAGGTGTTGCACCATCTCCATATCTGGTGCTAGATATTGCCTCGCTTTTCATATCCCATGTTCTCTTTCATTCTCACTAATTCCAAATGCCATTTTTAACCTCTTCAACCTGGTGACAATGGTACCTGTACATTTATATTAAATTATTGCTGTGACCAGGTGATAGCTGTATTATTCAACTCAGGAAAGTGCAGAAGTAGTGCTGGAATAAGAAAAAAGCTACAGGTAATCCCTAAGAGTTTGAAAAGTCCATCCTAAGTTAAATATAATTGTCTGGTAGTAGCGAGAATAAGATGAAAAATGTTGTCAGACTGATGGAGTTAATATTTTTTGTGTACGAGATTGGATGAACTCTGGGATGTGTTTTCAAGTAGTAGATAGAAATAAAAAGTAAATAATCTGCTCTGTGAAAGCATACCTTGGACACCTGTGTTTAGCCAGGGGTAATATGGGACTCAGTGTTGCTGTTACTGCTAAGTGGATCTTCTCTTACCAGTACTGCCTTGATAATTCTGTATCTGAATTTTACATACCCCATTTATTATCTCATTGATGATGGTGATGATGATGATAAATGTTTTCTCACCCCAGATGATGGCAGCCCTGAAGGAGAACCAAAGAATTCACAGAGAGCTGATTACCAAAATGGCCAAGGATGGTGATAGTGATGACGATGAAGACAGCACTAAGAAAGTAGAAGAAATGCTCAAGGTATGTATAGAAACAAGGAGTTGAATTATCATATGTACTACTTTGTGTTTATGGATCCAGACTTCCCCACATATAATTGTGGAAAACTTAATGATGGTTGTGGTGATGATAAAAAAAATGCTAAATGTACTGTCATGAGTAAAAATTTGCCCACAGTCCTCAGCCAGCATTGTGTCCTTTATTCCATATTTCTCATTTTTCCCCAAATGTTATAGAGTATCCTTCTCTGTCATACTCATTTAATATATGCTTGTTTTTGCTGTCAAACAGATTTTTCACAACCCCAGTAGGGAAGTGTTAAATTTTATATCATAACTGTAGTAATAGCAACTGTAGCCCATGGTTCATCTGAAACATGAACTTCATGGACTGCAGGCTGCAGTTGCCCTTTTCTGGCAGTCCACTATCTCCCTTTCAGGAATTGGGTGGGAGTTGAAGGATGTTTGTATAACCAGGCAGGAGAATCGTATTGTTTATAAAAACTCCAACATGCTTGCTGGATATATCAGTACCATTGCATGAAGGTTCCCCTCTCCAGCTGTACTTCTGATTGTGATAGTATTATATATATATGCTGTATGTGCAGTATATCTGTCTTTATTTAATATGCATCATTCATTTTGCAGGAGAGGGAAATAGCAATAGAGGAAGGGACCTACGACCCATTGAACCCGTGGACCAACAGTCTCAAGCAGCTTCCGGGAGGTTCCACCAGAGGGCAGGAAGAGGAGGAGGAAGGGCAGGAAAGCTTCTCCAAGTTCGTCAAGTTTTGGGATGATTACAACAAGCGGAAGGCAGTGGAGAAGAAGATACAAGAGGAAATGGAGAGAAGAGAATTAGAGGAGGAGAGCAAGGCATTGATGAGGATGGAAGGGGAAAAGGATGTGGATGAGGAGAAAAAGGAAGAGGAGGAAGAAAATGAGGAGGAGGAAAAGGAATATGACAAGGAGGAAAAAGAAGAGGAAAAGGAGGAAGATAAAGAGGAAAAAGAGGAGGAGGAATCTAGGAAAAACAAAGGTACTGATGGAGTAAAAGGACAGAAAAAGAAATGTAAAAATACCAAGGATAAACGTGCAGAGAAGAATGATAGTGAAGAAATTATCAAGAAAACAGGAATTAAAAAGAAAAATATTACCAAAGAAAGCAGCTCTGAGCAAAGTGTCAAAGAAAGTGTAAGACCTAAGAAGAAAGGGAAGAGGGAAGAGAAAAATATTTCGAGCAAAGGCAAAGCCAACATTGAAGAAAACATGTCAAAAGGGAGTCATAAAGAAAATATCAGTACTAAGGAAAAAGGAAAGAAAGGAATGAAGAGTATTTCAGGTCAAGACATATGCAGTACCACAGAAGGCAGTTCAGAGAGTAACAAAGCTAATACGAGTACAAAGAAAAATTACAAGAAAGAGAAAAAGTTGAAAGAAAAAAGCACAGAGGGTACTAGTGAAAAAAAATTAAATACAAATACTAAGAAAAAAGGAATTAAAAGGAAGAATAGTATATCAAGCCAAGACAGTACTAGTAACAAAGAAGAGGGTTTGGAGGAGAGAAGTGAAGGAAATACCAGTGCTAAGAAAGTAAAGAAACGTAAATCAGATGAAGGCAAGAAAAGTAACAGTTATAGTATTAAGAAACTAAAGAAAGTAAAACCAAACCAAGGTATGAGTGAAGAAAATAAAATTGCTAAAAAAGGTAAGAAACAAAAATTAAAACAGAACAACACTTTTATCAAAGGAAAAGGTGCAAAGGAGAAAATTAAAGAAAATAGTGCAATGAAAAAGGGAAAGGCAGTAGGGAAGAAGAAAATATCAAACCTAGACAGCACCAGTCCTCAAAACTCTAAGAAAAATAAAAGAAAGAAAGATCAGAAAAGCATCACCACCACAGATGCTGAAGAGGCCCCAAATAACATAGATGATGACGCTGCTGCCAGTATAGATATGCTTTTTGACGAGGCAGAGGAGGGGTTGAAGACTGTAGTAAAGAGGAAGCTTGAAAAAATAAACGCACTAGAAGCTGAGGAGGACCAGAAGTGGATGCAGGTGAAGAAGCGGAAGAAACAACCTGCAAAGAACGAGACAAAAACTCTTCCTGCAGAGGAGTTTGACTTCACTGTAACAGATGATGCAGAGAAAATTGACGAGAGGCTAGAGAGGGCTGTACCACTTAACGATGATGAAACCTCCACTGAAGGGAAGAAAGGTTTAGAAAAGGCTGTCAGTACTCTTAAAAAGGATGCACAAAACATCAGGATTGAGAAAAACCAGCCACAGGCTGGCAAACATTATAGAAACCAGTCGGCATCTGACAAGGAATCAACAAAATCAACAAAAAATGTGAATGTAGACCCTACCAAGTTTATGCAGGTAAGTAACTAGATGCAATTCTTTTGTAAATACTTTTAGTTAATGTTATTTTTTTGTGCCAAGAGAAACCTGGGGCATCAAGATATTTTAAATGAACTTACGAACTTACTGGCTGAAAATTAAGGACTTTGTATTGTCTTTGAACTTATGATTTAAAAGTTTATTAATTTCATAGAAGCTTGCTTCAGTAAAAAATGGCCAGAAATTGATTAATATTTTTATATACAGGTGAATGCAAAGAGACTGGTAACTGCAATGCCAGATGTTATAGGAGATGGTGGGGAGGAGGCATTAGATGATGATGAGGAAGAGGAAGGGCAGGGAGATGATGATGACCCAGAGGCGGTGATCAGGGAGGCATTTGCTGATGATTACTTGATTGAGGAGTTCAAGTACGTAGATCATTTGCCATCATCATTATCATCATCATTTTAAGCTACCTACATCATCATCATCATCATACCATTAGCATCATAATTATCATCTTGTCCATATCATCTGGCAGAAAACTGACATATTGGATACAAGGCAATAACACAATCCACCATTAGAATTGGTCAGAGACCTGAAAGTAGCTAAAGAATTAAAATAGATAGTTTTGTTGTTTGGGAGACATGTTATGTGCAGGAGGTGGGGCTGGAGCTAGCTCTGTGGCAAGAATGAGAAGTGGTTGGAAGTTCAGGGAACTGTTGCTTTTCCTGGCATTGAGAGGGCTCTTCCTCCATGCTAAGGGATCTTTGTGTGTGTCATGTGTTAGGAGTGTAATGCTGTATGGTAATGAGACCTGGACAGTAAAGGAAGAGGATGTTTGCAAGCTCAAACGTACAAAAATGACAGTGATTAGGTGAATGTGCAGTATGTCCCTGAGTGCGAGGCCTGCTGGAGCTAGGTTTACGATGGAAGAGTTGAGAGGTAGGATTGGAATCGAGTGTATTGATGTTGTGATATGTAAATTGAGATGCTGTGGGCATGTGGAGAGGATGGATGATAATTGGGTGCAGAAAGTGAGAAGTGTTAACATTAAGGATAGGGTTGTGAGAGGTAGACCGAAAAAGGTCTGGGATGAAGTCATTGAGCATGATCTTAGGGATAAGGGACTGAATAGGGAAGCTGCCAGAGATCGAGCAGTATAGAGGGCCACCATTAGGTGGCCAAGGCTGATGCGTGCAAGCATGTTCGAGCCATTAAAAATGAAATAAAACGAAACAAATCAAGGGAGATTGTAGATACCCAGAACCACTCATGAATTAGTCCATTTATCAGCATCTAGTCATCTGTGGTCTCATTAGGAGTGTAGGGATCCAGGCCTAAGGTACTTGGGCCAGACGCTGAAGACAAGAGTAACCAGTTGGTTACCCCTGAGTGGCACTATGTTAAAAATAACTCCAACCATCTTTCTGCTTTGAAACCTTGTACGGCCATGAATTAGATAATTTGTTGCATGACAATTCATGTTACCTTTGGAGACATTGTAGTGCCAGTCCTTTTACAATTTATTTGCATATTACACCTCAACATTTTTCCTTTTTTGCTATTGATATCATTTTAATATTGCCATACTGTAGTTTACATTGGTGACATAAAAGTGGATATTAAGGTACAACAGGCAGAATAAATTGCTAAGAAAATGCATTATGAAATTTCCAGAGCAACTCAGAATAAAACTGTGATCCTTTCCTTTCACCAACAGTGCAGAGAAGGCAGCGGCCATTCAGCGTGATGCCCCTAAAACCATGTCCCTGGCACTGCCTGGCTGGGGTGAATGGACAGGACCCAACATCGTAATGTCCAGAAAGACACGAAATAAATTCAGGTATGAATTATTATACACTCTCATCTTAAATGTCAGGACCAACTTGCCTAGCCCCGGGTTCCTACGCTCCTCATGGGGCGACATAGGATTGGATGATGGATGGTTGGATTATTATCATCCTTTTGCTTTAACACCCCATTTAAATTACATATTTCTTGAATTTCTTTGTTTCCTGTCCTCACCACACACATCCCATGTACTTGGGCATTCCCTAGCCTAGTGAGTCTGGGAATTCCACTTATATTTTATTCATGCCAACTGGTGATGATAATATGCAGCTTAAGGTAGACTTTTTGAACTGGAGGATTCAACACTAAAGATCTTTACTAAGCTGAAAAAGTTGCCTGAGAGCAGTGTGAATAAACTAAAAAAGGTATTTCACCAGGATTCATGTGGTGTAAAGTTCCATTTCCTCCTTTCAGAAAATTGGCATTTCACATTCTTGTCATGCCAGCCCCCTATGTTAATCCTCTGGCTGTGAGTGACATACTTTGCATTTCATTTTGGCAAATATCAGGTGATTTAATTCGGCTGAAGTGAAGCCTAGTTTACCAGATATGTTTACTGTATCCTATTACATTTAACTCTTGGTCGAGGACAGAGAACTTCGTATTTTATTTAATCAGTGAGTACCTCATTATGGGTTTTCTTATAAGAAGAAACATGATGTCATTTGATTAAGTGATTGATTAGTATTGATTGCACTCAGCTCACTGAAAGTCAGTGCAATCAAAGGGTGCCTGTGGGAACTAATTTGCCTTTGGTACAGTTATGTTGCAGGTTTGAATGAGTGGATGTCAATACAGTACAGTATGGCCTTTTTCACTGTGCACATGTTGATATTTTATTTTTCTTCATATTCTGATTGCTAGCTAGCTGTTTGTAATAATGGGAAATTGGGTTGAGATGTTGGTGATGATGTTTTATATGTAAACACTAATTATAGTCTTTCATTATTTTGAGCAGAGTGAAGCCTCCACGGAATGCTAGGAAAGATGCCAATATTAGCAATGTCATTTACAATGAGAAGGCCGATCTTCATGCTAATCTACGTAAAGCAATGGTAAGAATGAATTGTTGTTGTTGAGAGTGGTGATTAGTAATCAAATGTACTAGCTAGCAAGCTTCTGTTATTTAACACTTGCATGCTGGGTGATTTCAGAGAAAATACTGTACACACTTCTCCCCAATTTTCTGTATTTTCTTCAATGCTGGTATACATGGCAGCTTTTGTATCATCCCAGTCACTTTTGACTGGGCCAGTGACCAGTAAAAGTGGCATGCTTTACCTCTGTTAGGGCATAGAGACCCTGTGGTGTCTGATTTTTTTTTTTTCCTGCAGAGACCAAAAGCTATTACTGTACGCTTCAGTTCATCTTCACAGAAGTACGATGAAAGCTGTATACCAGTAGATGTTCTTTGAGACTACTTGCAGATGAAGGACTGTAGTTATCTTCCATCTTTACTTCTTCATTATTTTCTTTTTACATTACCTTTTATAGTTAAAGGTGAGCAAAAACTGAAAGGTGCCCTACTGTGAAATCCTATTGTCTGTACATATACTAACTTAGCATACAGTAACCCTTCCATTTGCACAGGTTCTGCATGTGCTATTCACCATTTAAGCAGAGCAAAGTTGAATGCTAGCTACCCATAATTGGCATGCATCGTGAAAAAAATCTATTTGTGCAGGAAAATTCCATAAATTGTCCTCAGAACATGGGCTCTAGGCTTCTACATTCAAAGTCCTGCGTGGTAATGTATGTCAACATGGCTGCCAATGTTTACAGTGATTGTGCTGCTCCATTGTGAACTACATGTAGATGAGCATTTTGTCTCATATATATCATAACTAGAGAGCCAGCATTCCTCATCTGTTTGTGAATACAGAATTCTCATAATCATTCCTAACCATCAGTTTCTGTCCTTGTGAGTGTGACACTTCTCTTAACATTTCTTGTTCTTTTAGTCAAGTTAATCATCATCATCATCATCTTCGTTTTTCGTCCTTCTGTTCCCATATTCAAACTGGGGTTGGACGTGTGATGGCTTTTCTCCACTGCTTCCTGTCCTGGATTAAATCTTCTCTAATGGCCAGTCTTTCCATATCTTGAGTTACAACACTTTTCCAGGTCTTCTTAGGTCTTCCTGGTGGTTGACGTCTCACCACTTCCAGTTCCTCTGCTTTTCTCACACAGCTCCCTTCCTCACTCCTCCTCACATGACCAAACCATCTAATCTGCTTCTGCCTCAAGATGATATCGAGATCCTTCACCCCGCATCTTTTGGCTACCTCCTCACTCAAAACTCTGTCCTCCCATCTCACTCCCGCTATGTATCTTAACATTCTACGATCAGTACTCCTCAGAACATTCATCAGTCTTTCTGTCAAAGCCCATGTTTCAGCACCATATATCAATACTGGTCTAATGCAGGCCTCATATATTTTACTTCTGTGTCTCAGTGGTATGTGTTTGTTGACCAGTAGGCTAGCTATTTCCTTCCACTTTAACCATGCTGCTGCCACTCTTGTTCTGACTGATCTCTCCACCCCTGCTTCGAAGTCCAACATATCTCCTAGATAGCAGAACTGCTGCACAACAATTCTATCAGCATTTCAGTTTAATCTTATTTACTACCCCAGTCAGATCAGAAGCTGATTTCCATCACTGGTATCTATTGAGGCACCTTATGAGTGTGGAAATCATAAAGCTTTACTACAGTTTGAGGCTGTATGTGTGTGGAAGCCACACCTAACCTGTTGCACAGGTTGTATCTTCACATATACTTTCATTCACTTATCTGGTCAGAACAGTATATTAACAGCTGTTTGGGGGGGGGACATAGTGCAGTAAGACATTCTTATTATCAGAGTTAAACCATGGTTGAAACCAAGCAAAAAAAAAAAAAAAAATTTTCAACCACTCCATTTGTTCTTGGTTTGAAAATATTTTTTGTTATTTTTTATAATTTACTTGTGGTTTTTAATTATGTACAGTCATATTCCTAATACCAGGATTAAAAATAGTGAGGTGAACTGAAAATTTTAAATACTCTAACCTAAAACATATTTATGATACATCAGAGTACGTATGTGGACAGATTTATTGATCCTTTCAAAAGTAAACTATAGCTAATTTGTTTTAAAGAAATCCATTCTAGCCTTGTTAAAAGAAAAAAATACCAGTATCCATCATAGCGGAATGCAACACATTCAATTAATCGAATACATTTATAGTATTGTATACCGAGAACACTGTATCTATCTATTTATTGCCAGACGCCATAATCCCATAAGGGGTGGCCATTTGTCTTTGAGTTAGTTGTTTTACAGGGAGGGGCACTAACCCTCCACCATCCCATTTGCTGACATGTAGGGAACAGGTATTACCACCCGTGTTGTAAATGGTTTCCTGACTGACTGGAAACCATTTGGCATGTTACTCAATGTATAGCCACCTGAAAAGGAAGGAATAGTAATAAAAAGTGACAGGGAAGTTAGGAGTAATAGGAAGAAAGGAGGGCAGGCAAAGAAAATGAATGGTAAAGGTAAAGGAAGAAGTAGGCAGCACTACATCAAGTCAGTGGATGATGGTTGCCACCACCTACCACCTAAGAACAGTCACTGAGAGATATCTTAATACTTTATTTTAGAAAATGAAAATTAGAAAAAAAACAGTTACTCAACAAACTAATAGGCTTACTGAAAAACCTCTAGTCAGCTAACTCTAATTTATAATCTTTGTTAAAAATTTTGTGAAAAAAATACCATTTTCCCAGCCTTCTTTACTCCCAATCTGTTTCTGAGTTTTGAGTGTACCAGTCCAGAGGAGGAAAATATTCTCTCAACACTTGCACTTGAAGCAGCTGCAGTATGCAACCCACAAAATATCATTTTTTAATGTTTGGAAATTAAAATAAAAGCTTGCTATCCTTCTTTATATTATGACCATGAATAATTGCATGTCAGACTGATATACATAGGGGTAGGATTGCTGGAATAAAAAAGGATCATATTAAATGTAATTGAAAAAAATGATAAAAAGTTGGTAAAAAAAAAAAGTTTTTTTTGCCAGCCCTGCTCATTATGCATAAAACAAAAACAAATAATCAGTTTAGGTGTTTATCGTGGTGTTAACTGCACTGATAATGCACAGTGGCCTCTGCCTGTTCTACACCGGCTGCTGGTGGAGGGGAGATGGGGATCAGAAATTTTCAACAGGGCCAAAAAGGGGCTGGGAAGATTTTTAGATTTTGCTGTACCAGTTAGCCATAAATTATGGGTTTCAGTGGTACTCTGTGTGTGGTTCAGTTTGCACAGTAAAATTCAATGATACATTAGCTGTGCAGATGGAGGGGTCACAGTATTTGCTTTAATTTCTACCAGTGACTAGATGGTAATTTATTCACCCACAGGTCAGCGATTTACCATATCCATTTAAGAGTGTAAAAGACTTTGAAGCATCAGTGCGTGCCCCTGTTGGAAGACTGTTCATCCCCGATGCAGCACACAAGAGGATGACCCAACCCCCCATTGTTACTAAGCTTGGGACTGTGATTGAACCTGTGTCAGAGGAGTCACTGCTGAAGATGAAGAATAGTTGGAGGGGGAAAAGAACAGAGAAGAAAGAGGAAGAAAAGGAAAAAAAAGGAGAGAGGAAGTGGTGAAAGTGGAAGAGGACGAAGGGGTGGAGAAAGAAGAGGCAGTGGGAAGAGATGAAAAAGCAGATGCATATATTAAAAACAAAAAGCTGCAAACATGGAACAGATAATGGTAAGCTAGCACACTGTAATGTTGTACAAGAGTATTATTGCAATGGTAGGGCCTTGATATTGTTGTGGATATTTCCCACTTAACCCCTTCATTGTGATAATGTTTTCTTGGTAGTTTATTCTTGCTTGCAAACAGTTTTAAATTTAGCTTATCAGTAGTTTTTCCATCTGAGAGGGTTAGAAACAGTCACCATTTACCCCATCTGCACAATATAATGTATTTTTAAATGTTATTCTCGTCATTTCTAGACGATTTTCAGTATTTAAGCTTTTGACTTAGAGTCATAAGCTTTATCCTTCATTAACCCCCTTACTGGTACTGTAGGCATCATTTTGATGTTTAAGAAAATCATCTGAAGGTAGCAAGAATAAAACATATACACCTCCAAGTTGACTGAGTGAACCTCTGTACAATGACGATTGATTTTATTCTTGCTACCCTCTTATCATACCTGTATATTAGGAAAGACACCTTGTGAAGGGGCTAATAGTACTATAGCTTTGTTAATAACTGCTAATAATGTTTAATTTTAAACACATAAAGTTGTCTTCATAACTTTATTCCAGTTGAATCAATAAATGTTGCCTCACTGACAAACCACAGCATTGTAAACCAAACATGGAGAAATTAATGAGCATGTGTAGTGATGAAATGAGAACAGTTTTCCAATGTACGTGAATAGGTAGGCCATAATTATAAAGTGGAGTTTTGGGTCCATATTCTTGGCGACATTAAGAGGCTTTGTAGCACTTCTTCCTTGACGATTTATATTGCATATTATGCAGTAACATTCTTTCATATGTTATATTGCTTTACTATCAGCACATTTTCATCAGTAACAAAATAAGAGGACATTAAGGTGCAATGTGTAGAATATATTGCAAAGAAAGAAGTGTTATGAAGTCTCCAAAGCCACATTTAATATGATCCTAAAAAAAAGTTTTAAACCAGTACTGTAATGACAAAGTCACGTGTACTAAAGGCCTAATGATCCAACTACTCTGTTTCAACTCAGACAGAGATGAACATAATCCTGTTAAGCACGACCTACATTTTTATAAATGCACCCAGATAACATTACCATGGCAAAAAATTAAGTAAAAATAAAAAATAATAAGCATAGCTGTTTCTAGTCAGGGAAGAGTAAATACTGTACTGTGAAAAAATGTATTATATAACCCCTGCCCCAATGCTTCCCTTGGCCTCCACACAGTACGATTAATACCTACAGCTGCCACATAAAAGATAAGAGAACAGCCTTAGCACCAGCACTGCTCTTGCATTGGAGGTTGAGTTGTGGGATGACTTCTAAGAGTCTTATTCTTGGAGGCTTCGGAGTACCTCTTCCCCAGCAGTTAATTTGTATATTCTACCCTCAACATTCTCTTGCATGTTATTTATATCGTCACAGTGTTTGTATCTATAGCATACAAGAGGATACTGAAGTGAATGTGCTGAATAAATTGCTAAAGGAAAGATGTTAAGAACTCCAAAGCCACTAAGAATATGATCATAAAACCTAAGGTACTAGCCTGATAATGATTCATGTACAGAAATAATCTTTGTAATATCTCAATCCAACTATCCACAGTGGTAAAATCTCTGATATATTCAACTGAAATAATGACTTGACTGACTGGTTCCATAAAATCTATATCTATACAGTATATAAATCCAGTAATGGCAACTATATTCACCAAGAAAGGAAGGCTTTGTTAAATTGTACTCAAATTTTGCTCCAGGGACAATTACACTAAACTGTGCAAAATCACAGATAACAGCCTTTTCTTTTTTATTTACAATGAAGCATGTAATGTTATCCATTTCAAGCTAGGGAAGGACTGACATCATCACACAAGTATTCACAATATTCAAGACCTCATGACGATGAGTGGCCTTTCCCATCACAACACTTAAACCATTCTGCAAAAAATTTCATTATTATTCACATGAACATTTACAACAAACACTAACTTCGGTAAAAAAAAAAAAAAAAAAAAAATCTAACTGAGCAGTCATGTTTCCTCACCACACCTTTTATTTTGAGACTGACCTATCCAGCAAAGTACACATATTACCTTATACAGCACAATGGAAAGAGAGAGAGAGAGAGAGAGAGAGAAAACACCCAAGATAACAGCAGCACAGGAAGCTCTATATAGCTTATTTGGATATACCTGGAAGCATCAACCAACTCCCTAAAAGCCATATTCTAGGTGACATAGGGGTTTCATAGCACTCTCCTCCTTTGCGATTTTTATTTAGGCACACTGTTTACACCTTATCATCTTTTAATGTTATTTTTGTCATTTTACTATTATTCTAGTTTGCATCAGCAACACTCAAGAGGATACTGACGTGCAATATGTAAAATAAAAATGCTAAAGATGAGCCATAACAAACTCTCCAGAGCCACCTAGACTACGACCTTTAATCTTATTATGCATGTGGAAGTTAAATCAAACACAAGGGGAAGTTAACAATGCATAAAATTATTGAAGACTGTTAAGAAAAATGCACCAAAGCTCAAAAGTAATACAAAAAACTGCATTATGGTTAATTATATGAGAAAATGGGCAAGAACCAAACAATATTCCTTCTCAAATACTTTCTCATCTCACAGGGGGGAGGGGGGGGAAGCTGCCTCCTATCATCCCACTGAGCCTAGAGATTAAATTTTCATTTATTCTTGGTATTTCCTGATGATTTATTCAGCTCAGGTTAGACTTTTTGAACTGGAAGGGTTAGATCTAGCCTTAATTTACTCCTTCAATACAAGAGGCCTTACCTAAGCTGAATAAAGACGTGTGGCAGCTGTATGAATAAACTCAAAACATCACCCAGATTCAAAGGGTCAGATGGTGTCAAAAGCTTAGGACAAATAAGTGCTAATATGAGCCTTGTGTGTGTGTGTTACCCTGGCCTTGTATACACTCGTTATCCTCATGTATACATCATCTCTGCCATGACAGACATCTTTTTGGGCAGGTAGAGGAAGTTATCAAGGTAGGCGGCCAGTTCGTCCATGGTAACATCCTCGTAGTCTGGACTGCGGGCCTGCTGTGAACAGGACCGAGCTGCGCCTACCCCTTCTCCAAGAGTCAGAGTTTTAAGATCAGGGAGCTCAGCCTCTGCCACGGGTCGCCCTGATCTGCATCTCCGCTTGTAAATAGCTCGTCTTGACTTTGGCTGGCTCCGGTGCCGACATCCTTGAGGGGAGAAGACCAGCTTTTTCCCACAGCCTTGGATACCATTCTCTCTGGTTCCTACGTGTGGCACCGCACTCCGACTCACACTGGCAAAGTCCTCAGTTTTGGTGGACCGATTGACTGCCTCAAATACCCTGCACTTAGGAACACTGACCATTGCCAATGGTTTCCCCTGCCTGAGCAGACTGTTCCCACTGGAGATCTTTGGGCTGTTTTGGACTAAGACTACTGGCTGGGTCTCCTTGACCTTGACTGGTGACCCCTTCTGATGCTCTTGCGACACAGTGACCTGCTGGATGATGGTTCCTGACCCTCTCCGTAGCTCCCAGCTGTATCGAGCACCGAGAACCGCTAGCCTGCTGTTCCTCATCAGTGGTTTCTTTTTCCCCGGGGAGAGATGGAGGTTAGCAAAGGAGTACTCAAGTACAGGAGGGTCCCTAACCCTCGAGGATGTGTTCCAGCGGTGTTCATTGCGGCGTTTAAGGCAGCCTTTACACACATCCACTCTATCTATGGTATCCTCACTCACTGCTTTCACTTTCTCTTCACCACACTCCTTGATATGAGAACTGGCTCCATCCTCTTGCTCCTCTGGCAGACTGAGGGCTCTGAGGGCATGACTGAGGCTCTTCACTGGGAGCAACTGAGGGAATGGCTGCACTGATGGGTTCTCCTCTTCCTCCCTCACCCCAGCTTCATCCTCCACCAACACCCCATCTCTAGTTCCATCACTTACTGAGGCCATCTGAAGTACAAGAAAAAGATACACATCAGTACCGGTAAGTATAAATAACACCACTCAGTCATACTGTTTCACCTATAATATATTTTGTAGAATACATCAAGATTTTTATCATCATATCCTCTGGGCACAAGCCAGACAGTCCATTCCCTGAGACCCAGTAGTTAATCCTTCTCTGCATATCATACAGTTTTGCATATTATCACATGGGTTTACTTCAGCACTAACAACCACTGGCCATACTGACTACACTGTAAAAGAAATCTAATATGGTACGCTTAAGCTCTTACCAACTAACATTAGTACTTTCTGAATATATTTTACTGTAGTTCAAGGCACTAAGAAAAATTCTGGTACTGCATGTGATCCCCACAGACTGCTATACGATACTGTATAAAGCACAGCAGACATAATATAGTGCAGGACACACACAGTACAAAAAATAAGCTGCCATTGTCTAATGCATTACATAAGGGGTCCTCAGATTACAATGCTAACCCATACCGAGAAGCAACAATGTTAACCAATACTGCATTAATCATGCAGCTAGCAAACTTAAAATTAAACCCATTTATATGAATGTATGGTCCACTGTTACAGGAAAATCAGCCCTGCCCAAACTATCGTTATTAAAGTCTAAGGGTAATATTTTAGGGATAATAATTACACTATATCTTATTTCCAAGCAAAACTTAGCCACTTTGGTCAAACTTTACTCATACACCTCATGCGATTTTTGACTTCTCGTTACCATTTTCTAGTAGATTCAGTCATTCTAAGAATCTTTTCTTCTGTGACATTTCTCTCGGAAATTGATAATGAGTTACATGTGATTTATTTCCGCCAGTCACAGATGATAAAGGTAAGCTTCAAGGTTAGGTTTGTTAATTTTGATAGGTTAATTTCCTTAGGCTTTAAACATAGGATGTTTCACGTGGTAACAGGCACCCAGCCTGAGTGTTTTCTGTTGTTTCTGGTGTGATTTGAGTTGATTTTGGTAATTTGTTTCTACCGGAAGTTGCTAGTCGCATTCGGCAAAAATAAAAATTACTTGACACAACCTAACCTATTAAAATTACCTATCAAATTTACCAAACCTAACCTATCAAATTTACCAAACCTAACCTAACCTATCAAATTT
>JAGKTI010000410.1:0-45132 GCA_018397915.1 Birgus latro
TTGCCTAACACATGCGATGCACACAAAAGATTTCTCCACGAACATTTACTGCACGACATACGTATATATATGTCATATATGTGTTACTTCGTGGCGTATTTCTTGTCTCTGATCCTTGCGTAAACTTTCCGCTAAGTCAGTCAATGCACTCAATATTTCTCAGTGAACACTTGCTGCACTATTTTATAAGTACATCTCACACTAAACCATATGCAATATAAAATACTACCACATGATTCCATCCCAACCTCCTCTGTTATTCCCTTCCTTACTCTATGGCATACGTGACTGCCTGTTCCCTTAGCGACTACGGCATATCTCTTGTATCTTTCCATAATGCCTGTTATGGTAGGTCAGTTATTTCACCAACCCAGGCACTATATGTTTCACAAATATTAGTAATGGCTTCACTATAAAGGTAAAATACTCACATCATTTACGGGGAGGGTGAAGGAGAGTGAAAACCCCACTATAACAGACCAGACTCCTACCTCTAGGCCTAACAACTGATAACGGGCCCCAATGCTTTACAAACAATATATCTATGTTCCACAGACACAATCACTTCACAGTATAGTAAAAAACACTGTACAATCACAATGTTTCAATAATAGCTTCTGCTTCAGGTGGGAGGGGGAAAATGGCGGATTTAAAGGGACAACACAATGCGGCACAACCATACTGCCTGGCTGCTTGTGAAGTACTGTACTGAGTTTTATCGCTATGGAAAGCCTCATAGCAGCCACTACAGTGTTGCCAAGGTCTTACCTCGGGAGAGAGACACACCCGCCAAAACGCACCAAAATTTGACGCAAATCGATCGAAAACTTAATTTTGGTGAATTTTTTCCGCTTTTTTACGCGATTTGCGTTCCATGTATGCCTATGTGCACAACCACATGGAATGCAATTCACGTTTCCATGCCCGAAAGGGTTAATAGGCTACTCTTTTCACGACTGTCAAAAATCGTTTAACAGAGTAATTTGACAGTAATAATAGGCTACTATTTGCATGGCATTCTAAATGTAGAATGGGCAAGGAAGTTTGACATATAATTTTTATGATATTGTCATGCATATCAATCAATTGCCTCCTTTTCAAACTCTTCAATCTGTACAAAGCTTTGGAAATACTAATCATATATTCATGCTGACTCAATCTCCTGCCAATCTCCACCCCACCTCCTTGAAGCAGTTTAAACCTGAGATGGATTAAACTGGCCTCGGTGGCTCAAAACCTTGTTTTAAATATCTGTTACCTGGGATTATGACAGTACTGCAATCCAAGCTTTAAACAGGGGATCAAGTCTGTAATCTTCTTCGAGCCTTCTTACACTGTATGTGTCAATTTTCATGGATTTCAGTATGTTGGTTGTCCCAGGCACTGATCTGCTGAGACAATGCCTTGCATTCAGTGGCACAAAGCTCATAAGCACAGGAGGCCTGAATATTCGTTAATAAAAGAATTAATTTTTGGACGGGAGACTGTAGCAAAATAATCTCACCTCCCTGCCATAAACCTTGTGGTGAAATGTAATTCTTGCGCCACCTTGTTCAGTACATGGTGATGCCCTAAATATCAACAAGGGGTTCCATGATCCATGCTTTCTAGGACGGTGCCTCACATATCTGTGACCCATTTCCCTATCTGCCACCTGAAGATGCACCAGACAGCAGTAGGATCCAGGCCACTGGCAACTATGGTTAAGTTAGAATAAACTACTTAAGGTTAGAGTAGAATAAATTTGGTTATGTTAGGATGAATTATGTCAGACTGTCATGATAAATTTAATTTGGCCAACCTGACTGAACCTTCAAGAGGCACACAATCCCTATCTGCCTAATAATAATACCTAACCTAGACTATCAGGCTGAAACCTGACCTAACCATCATACTCAGAGGCCAATCTAACTATCCCAAACTAACCTGAGTCTACCCAAAAGCTTATCTGAATCAATTCCGACATTAACTGAACTCCAAAACCTAATCTAACCTATCTAACATAACTGTTATAACCATTACTAAATACAGTAGACTCTCACTATAATGAACCTTGATATAACAGATTTTGGATTTAACTAACACCTCAGTGCCCATCAAACTTTTGTCTGCTAAATGTAACGAAGGTCATAATATGGGGTGCATCATGTGGCACTTCTGAATGCCTCTGGGCCCACTGAACTGTTTTTCAGCTATAATGAACACTGGTCGTTAAATGGGGTGCATTATGTGGCCCATCTGAACTGAAATAAACTGCAAAAGACCAAAATTATCAGCCAAGGTGGTGTAAAATGGGTATAGTATTCATTTCAATACCAGAATATGATACTGTACTCATTTGTTTTTAAACTTGCACTTGAATTCCCACCTAAGGGAGGTTACCCTCAGATTTAATGAAATCTCAGTTTACTGAACCTGGCTTCCACCTCAATTGGCCCCTTATAGCGAGGGTCAGCTTAAAATACAGACACCTTGAAAATCATTTGATCTAGAGCAAAAATAATGAAACTCACCCCCTGCAACTCCAAAGCCCACCGGATAATGCAATTTTCTACCTAATCCTAATCTCATAACCTTATTCAAAGGCATTTCAAGATGACAGCTGTCATGGCAGTTGTCTGTTCTTGGCACAGTTGTCACTAAAAAAAAAAAAAAAAAATAGTTTTTCAAAGCAATTCACAAAGTATAAAAGAGAAAAAGAAACACTGAAACTTAAAAAGGCGCTTCAAAAGAACATTAAACAAAGACCATGACGTGCTTCTGTAAAGATAAATCCATCCATCCATCATCCAACCCTATGTTGACCCATAGAAGCCCCGGGCTAGGCAAGTTGGTCCTGATATTTAAGATGAGAATGCCCAGCCTCAATCATCCTTGAGTGGCATTACATGAGCAATAAAGCCCAATCACCCCTTGAATATAAACCTACACAGGCTCAATCTGATTGGAGTGCCTTAAGCACCCACTAAACCACCATGTGCCATAATTTGGTTACATGGTTACCATCCAGCGTAGTAAATGGTTTCCTGGTGTACAGGAAACCATTTGGTTTGTCACTCAGTGTAGAGTCACCAATAGTTAGAAGGAAAAGGAAAAAATGAAGATAAGAAAGAAAAGGGAGTGTAAAGTCACCCGTAGGCAGAAGGAAGACGAAAGAATGAAAAAGAAAGACAGAAGGAAGGAAAGAAGAGAGGAAAGGGCAGCCACCCAAAGCAGCATTACAATGAGTGAGTACACTGAGGAAAACTGCAAAATAAGGTGGTTTCATGTTGCCTTAGCATTAGTTTTGAACATAAGACAAACAGCAAAATACAGTACCTACAAAATGAGGAATGAAAGGGGAACAGTTTGTGCACATATTTTTTTCAGAGACTGACAAACATGACTGTAATGAGTTTCTGAACATGGCAAAAAGTGGGTAAAATTTGGGATAAATACATAGACATTTTGGGATTTTTTTTTGTTCAGCAATGGTGAAGTATATATATAAAAAAAAAAACTTTCAGGGCAATTTATTAATAAGGGTTTTATTAGTAAAACTAACAAATATCATAGATATCAGATGAACACACTTCCCCTGGTTTCCCATTTCTTGCGTCTCTTTTTTAATACGTATTATGCATATATTTATTTATTTTTTCCTGTAAAAACTAATTGACCAAATTTACTCAAACTCTGGGATGTTACTGCTCATATAAAGTAACAAATCATATAAAAAAATTAGACAAATATAAGAAAAACAAATGTACCTTCAAAAGTAACAACCATCTGCTCCTAACATGAATGAGTCATGCTCGTACTGTCCTGTGTATTAAATCACTTTTATCATTCATATCCTTAAATTTATGAACCGTTTTGGCAAACACTATTTCCTTCAGCAGTGCATTCCACTGATCAATTGCCCTATTTGGGAAACTGAATTTCCTTATGTCTTTATTATCTCTCTTTTTATGCAGTTTTTTGAAGTGTCCTTTTGCTGATGCATCTCCACAGGTTATATACTCGTTTATATTTTCTCATTCCCTAAGATGCATTCATAAAGCGTAATCATGTCTCCTCTTTTCCTTCTCTCTTGTAGCGTTGGTAGACTCAATTTTTCTAGTCTTTCTTCGCAGCTTAGATCCCTTAAGCGTGGTCCCCATCCTGTAGTGGCCCTTCGTACTTTTTCAATCTTATCTACGTGTTTTTTGAGATGAGGATTCCAGACTACTTTATGCATACTCCAGGGTTGGTCTGATGAAAGATGTTATTATCTTTCTCAGCATGTTTTCATTTATGTATGTGAATGCTTTTCTCATATTAGCATGCAGTGCATACATGTTCCGTACCTTCTCACTGATGTGGTCAGCTGGGGGTAGTCTCTTACTGAAAAATCACTCCTAGGTCCTTCTCTCTTTTTGATATGTGTAGGGTTGAATTTCCTAACTTATAATCCCAATCTGGTCTTTTTCCACTTTTACCAAACTTAATTATGTGACACTTGTCCACACAGAATTCCATTTGCCATTTATTGCTCCATTCATGAAGCTTAATTAATTCTTCTTGTAGCTCTGTACAAGAGTCTGTGTTAGTAATTTTCCTTTGTATTTTTGCATCATCAGCAAACATATTTAGACAGATTTCATTTCCAATGTTACTGTCTATGTTCTTTATATACACCAAAAACATAACTGGTGCCAGCACTGAGCCCTGTGGAACTCCACTAGTCACTTCCCTCCACGATGAGTAATAACCCCTTAGTACTGTTTTCATTTCCCTTTTTCTGAGAAAATCTTGCATCCAACATTACAGGTCACCTTGGATTCGTCTTTTATGGTAGTTTCCATAAAGGTCTTTGGTGCGGTACTCTGTCATTGCTTTCTTGAAATCTAGATAATGTCCACCCATCCTTTTCTCTTCTGTAATGTTTCTGCAACTGTATCACAGCTTAATTGATTAGTAACACATGATCTTCCCTTTCTAAAATGGAACTGCCTTTCTGTCATCATACTGTGTTCTTCTAGATGGTTTACCCAAACTTTTCTTATCAGCTTTTCTAGTATCTTACTTACAACACTAGTCAGTGATACTGGTCGGTAGTTGAGTGGACTCTGTCTATTCCCTTTCTTGAATAGGGGAACAATGGTTGCTTTCTTCCAAATATCAGGTAGATTACCTTGACCTAAGGATTCCTTGATTCCATCCATCCATCATCCAATCCTATGTTGCCTCATGAGGAGCGTAGGAGCCCGGGGCTAGGCAAGTTAGTCCTGACATTTAAGATGAGAGTGATCAGCCTCACTCATCCCTGAGTGGCATTACGTAAGCAATAAACCCCAACCATCCCTTGGATATAAACCTTCACCGGCTCAATCTGACTGGAGTGCCGTAATTACCCACTAATCCACCAGGCGCCAAAATTTGGTTATATGGTTTCCACCCAGCGTAGTAAATGGTTTCCTGGTGTACAGGAAACCATTTGGGTTGTTACTCAGTGCAGAGTCACCCACAGGCAGAAGGAAGAGGAAAGAACGAAAGAATATTAAATATACTGGTCTACTTAACTCTTTTGCACATTCATGTAGCATCCAACGTGAAATTTCATCAGGACCATTTGCTTTTCCTTTGTCCAATTTACTTAACTCTTCCTGTACATTTCTTTCTGATATTTGTTTATCTAGTAATATGTGTGGGCATGCATGTTCCATATTATCTCTCTCAAAATTATTTGCTTTTGTAAAAACTGATTGGAAATTTTTATTCAGTGCTTCACAAATATCTTTCTCTTGTGTATAGATGATCCCCTCGTCCGTAATGGACTGTACTTTATCTTTAACCCTGATTTTGCTTCGGATGTTGCTGTAAAATGACTTCGGCTGATCACTACTTTTATTTATAATGCCTTCCTCAAACTGTCTTTGGGCTTCTCTCCTTACCCTTGTATAATCGTTTCTTGCCTGTTTATACTGTAGTTGTTATACACGCTCTCACTATTGTGTCTTCTGTATCCATTCCACAACGTCTCTTTTTTCTTTTGATTTTTTACATTCTGCATTAAACCATTTCTTTATTTTCATATCTGTTTCTTTGTGTTGTGGGATGTAATTCTGGACTCCTATTTCATAACATTCACATAATTTTCTATATATAACATTTAAATCTTGTCCTCTAAGCTCCTTTTCCCAATCTCTTTCAAAGAAGTACTTCTTTAGGTCATGGTAGTTGTCCTTTTCGCAATTCCGGTTTAGGCTTTTTTTGTAACTCTCATTACCGTTAACTATGTCATATGCAATCCTGAAGTTGCAATTTAATACTGCATGGTCGCTTTTGCCAAATGAAGGTGTTACATTACACTGTCAATATCATTTTCTTGCCTAGTAAATATAAGATCTGGTATTGATGGATCATTAAGTCCTCTTTTTCCGGTGTTTTCCTGTACATGTTGTGTTAGGAAAAACTCCTGCACAAGATCCAGAAGCTTTTGGTCCCAACAGCTTTTATGGCTTACATCCAGAGTATTCAAATTCATATTTGTACTGAAATCTCCAGATAATATAATGCTTTCAGACTTCTCTTTCATTCTATGTAGTAATGCTCTTAACTCCAAACTGTACTCTCTGCCAGGTCTTCATATTTGCCTCTTTTCCAAGTGTCTGTGTTGCTAGAATTATTTTCCCTTCAGATGAATCTCACTGCAATCAGTTCTACATGTGAGTTCTAGATCTATTTCTTTGACCTGTAGATTTTTCTTTGTTAATGTTATAATTCCTCCTCCTTTTTAAATTCCTATCTCTTCTCCATATATTGTATTTCTCTAAGTTTAAGGTACAGTTTGATATTCTTGGGGTTAATTCTGTTTCATTCTGGCAAATAATATGTGGTACAATCTTTCATCTCTGATAATTCAGATACCATTCCATCTACATTTGAGTACATCAACTTAATCATCTTGTTTACATACTTGCCACAGCTTGAGTCTCTTTTTATCCTCTGCTGGTTATGTAGCTACCACATTCGTACCTTCAATCCAATTACAGTGAAAGCTCAATTATCCAGGCTCGGATTATCCAGCCTTTGGTATATCCGGGCCGTGACTGAATGGTTCAGTGGTACAGTAATACATAGAATTATTTGTATGATAGCTCCGGTTTAAACACGAAGTATCCGGTTGCTAGCGAGCGAGGCATGGGTAAACCAGCATGAGTCTGTCCCCCCACCCACACCTCCTGCTCACAACTCAGTCACATGGGTGGCAGGGTGGAGTTTGGTTAGGCGACTAATAACCTAACCTAGCCTAACGTTGCTTAACTATCTAATAATTTAACCTATCCTAACCTGGGCTCCAGTTGGGGAACTGGAAAATCCTCTTCTAATTGAAATCCACTTCTTATTACGTTGAATAAGTTTTCTTCCATTATGCCGGAAACAGTCGTAGGTGTACGGCCTAAAGAACGTGATGATTATGATAAAGGAGGGAAATCTTTCAGCAAGAGAAGGTAATTATTACCAAATTCAAAGTAGATAAATACAGAAAACAAACTAGAGGAATATGAATTGAACTGGTAAAGTCTTTAGGCTGTATGCTTAGACGAAAATTTATGGGTTTCACAATTGTAGGGGACGAAATGGAACAGAAATGTTTGCTAATCAGAAAAAAATTACCATCTCACGTGTTCTCTTAAGTTTGCATTCAGTTTCACATTCTTCATTAGATATCGCGCTTCCCATTTCAGACTGACAGAGCATACAGTTATTTCTGTCTCTTTTAGTTAAGTGTACATTATGTTCATTCTTAAGTGTATGTGTGAAAGAGAGAGTATTGATGCAAACAATAATGTATTCCATTAACCCCTTCATAGCTGTCAGCCTTGAACGATGCTTTACTGTACCGGTGTCAGTGATGGTGAGTTAAGAGCTAAAAAAAACTGTGAGCAATTATGGGAAGGGATCGGAGGTCACTGGTATGTTTACACGATCCTACTCTACTGTCCCAAGCAGCCAGGCGGTCACTTCTTCTCAGATGTCTTTGCTGATGTTTAAATGCTAATGTAACATGCTCCTTAATTTTGAGTACGTTTCTTCCATTATGCCAAAAACAATAGTAGGTAAGCTTCTAGGAACGTTATGATATTAAGAGAGGAAATCTTTCTGTGAGAGAAAGGTAATTTACCACCCTCAAAATAGGCATAAAAATACAGAAAACAAACTAGAGGAATATAAATTGACTTGGCAAGGTCATTAGGCTGTATGCTTACACGAAAATTTATAGGTTTCACAATTTTAGGGGATGAAATGGAGCAGAAATGTTTACTAATCAGGAAAAAAAAAAAAAAGTCACGTCTTCTTGTAAGTTAGCATCCCACATTCTTTGTTCAATGTCGCGGTTCCCAACACATTTCGGACCGACAGAGCATACAGTTATTTCTGCTCTTCACAGCTAAGTGTACACTTACTGCTCATTCTTTGTTCATTGTTATGTGTATGTGTGAGCCAGTATTGATACAAATAATTGTGTATTTCCATTAACCCCTTCATAGCTGCCATCCTTGAACAATGCATTACTGTACTGGTGTCAGTGACGTTGAGTTAGGGAGCTATAAAATCTGCGAACAATTATGGGAAGGGAATGAAGGTCATTTGTATGGTTACACAAACCTTCTGTACCATCCCAAACACCCAGGCAGTCACTTCATCCCAGATGTTTTCATCGATATGTTTAAATGCTAATGTAAATGTAACATGCACCCTAATTTTATTCTTTCACGATTCATAGCAAATCAGAAGATGGGATTAGGGACAATAAAAAAAAAAAAAAAAAGTGCATCAGACAAGTCTTACCACATCTGTAAGAAAAAGAAACTGATTTTAGAACTTAGAAAAAATGGTTCCAAGGCCTGCCACGGGAGCACGCAAATTTCTGAACTCACTGCCATTGAAGGGGCTAAACATACGCTTTACCGTAAGCAGTAAAAGCACCATACCAAATCAGTTCATCCTGATATTCTGTTATGTTTTTCTGATTTTTTCTGGGTTGGCAAATAAACAATTCTTGTTAAATCTGTTTCCCCGTTGTTTTTAGCTGTTCTGCTGGTGTGACAACTCTTGTTGTTAGTAAACGCAATGGCGGAAGTACAGAGATAGCCCGATTATCCGGGCTATATGGTGTGAAGGGGTGACTGAATAGTCTGAAATCACGATTAATCTGGCGGAAAAAAAAACAAGTACTGTTAGACTGATTTATTTACCCCTAAATGTACACTTAATGTAGCAGAAAGACCTTACCAAATCTTTGCATATGAATCCTCCTTATTTCTGTATTTTTCTAGTTTCAGTTGGGTAAATTTCTTTATCTTGCTGAAAAATTTCCTCTCTGTTATTATTGTCACGTTCTTGAAGCTGTTCCTACGACTGTTTCCAGCGTAATGGAAGAAACTCAACATAGTAAAGTGTGGATTTCATTCCCCAACTTCCAAACTGGAGATTAAGTTACGTTAAATTATTAGGTGCAGTTAAGCTAAGTTAGGCCAGGTTTGGTTAAACAATTAGATCAGAACAGTACCTTCCACCATTACATTAACTAACAACAAGAGTTGTCTGTCACCAGCAGAACAGCTAAAAACAACGAGGAAACAGATTTAACACGAAATGTTTATTTGCCAACCCAGAAATAATCAGAAAAACATAAACAGAATATAAGGATGAATTGATTTGGTGAGGTGCTTTTACTGCTTACAGTAAAGTGTATGTTTAGCCCCCTCAATGGCAGTGAGTTCAGAAATTTGTGTGCTCCTGTGGCAGGGCTTGGAACCACTTTTTCTAAGTTCTAAAATCAGTTTCTTTTTCTTACAGATGTGGTAAGACTCGTCTGGTGCATTTTTTTTTTTTTTTTGTCCCTAAACCCATCTTCTGATTTGCTATGAATCGTGAAAGAATAAAATTAGGGCGCACGTTACATTAGCATTTAAACATATCGATGAAAACATCTGGGATGAAGTGACCGCCTGGCTGTTTGGGATCATACAGCAGATTTGTGTAACCATACCAGTGACCTTCATTCCCTTCCCATAATTGTTCGCAGATTTTATAGCTCCCTAACTCAACGTCACTGACACCGGTACAGTAATGCATTGTTCAAGGATGGCAGCTATGAAGGGGTTAATGGAAATACATAATTATTTGTATCAATACTGTCTCACACATACACATACCAACGAACGAAGAATGAGCAGTAAATGTACACTCAGCTGTGAAGAGCAGAAATAACTGTACGCTCTATCGGTCCGAAATGTGTTGGGAACCGAGACATTGAACAAAGAATGTGGGATGTTAACTTACGAGAAGACGTGAGACTTTTTTTTTTTTTCTGATTAGTAAACATTTCTGCTCCATTTCGTCCCCTAAAATTGTGAAATCTATAAATTTTCGTGTAAGCATACAGCCTAATGGCCTTACCAAGTCAATTCATATTCCTCTAGTTTGTTTTCTGTATTTTTATGCCTGTTTTGAGGGTGGTAAATTACCATTCGCAGAAAGATTTCCTCTCTTAACATCATAACATTCCTTAAGCCTTACCTACTATTGTTTTCGGCATAATGGAAGAAACATACTCAAAATTAAGGAGCATGTTACATTAGCATTTAAACATATCGGCGAAGACATCTGAGAGGAAGTGACTGCCTGGCTGCTTGCGACAGTAGAGTAGGGTCGTGTAAACATATCAGTGACCTTCGATCCCCTCCCATAATTGGTCGCAGTTTTTTTATAGCTTTTAACTCACAGTCACTGACACCGGTACAGTAAAGCATCATTCAAGGCCGACAACTATGAAGGGGTTAATGGAATACATTATTGTTTGCATCAATACTCTCTCTTTCACACATACACCATAATGTACACTTAACTAAAAGAGACAGAAATAACTGTATGCTCTGCCAGTCTGAAATAGGAAGCACGATATCTAACGAAGAATGTGAAACTGAATGCTAACTTAAGAGAACACGTGAGATGGTAGAGTAATTTTTTTCTGATTACCCAACATTTCTGTTCCATTTCGTCCCCTAAAATTGTGAAACCCATAAATTTTCGTCTAAGCATACAGCCTAAAGACTTTACCAGTTCAATTCATATTCCTCTAGTTTGTTTTCTGTATTTATCTACTTTGAATTTGGTAATAATTACCTTCTCTTGCTGAAAGATTTCTTCCTTTATCATCATCACATTCTTTAGCCCGTACCTACGACTGTTTCCGGCATAATGGAAGAAACTTATTCAACATAATAAGAAGTGGATTTCAATTAGAACTGGATTTCGTTTCCCAATTCTCCAACTGGAGCCCAGGTTAGGATAGGTTAAATTATTAGGTAGTTGAGCAATGTTAGGCTAGGTTAGGTTATCAGTCGCCTAACCAAACTCCACCCTGCCATCCATGTGACCGAGTTGTGGGAAGGATGTGTGGGTGGGGGGACAGCGGCAAACTCACGCTGGTTTACCCGTGCCTCGCTCGCTAGCAACTGGATGCTTCGTGTTTAAACCAGAGCTATTGTTCGAATAATTCTATGTATTACTGTACCACTGAACCATTCAGTCATGGCCTGGATATACCGAAGGCTGGATAATCCAAGCCTGGATAATCGAGCTTTCACTGTACTGTTCTGATCTAATTGTTTAACCAAACCTGGTCTAACCTATTGTAACTGCACCTAATAATTAAACCTAACTTAATCTCCAGTTTGGAAGTTGGGAAACAAAATCCACACTTGAATATGTTGTTTCTTCCATTGCGCTGGAAACAATTGTAGGTACAGCTTCAGGAATGTGACGATAATAACAGGGAGGAAATTTTTCAACAAGATAAAGAAATTTACCCAACTGAAACTAGAAAAAAACAGAAACAAGCAGGTTGCATATGCAAAGATTTGGTAAGGCCTTTCTGCTAAGTTAAGTGTACATTTACCAGTAAATAAATCAGTCTAACAGTACAGTAAAACCTTGATATAACGGAACTTCAGTAGACCGAAATTCGCTTTTATCGGACTCGAGGAGCTACCGGACTACACTCCTATATATCAGAAAAAGTCTGATATAGCCAAAAAGCAGTCCGGACTGCCTGACAACCTCAGCTATGTTCACCACAATAAGACAAGTAAAAGACATGTTTTTCAGTGCACAGTACAGTATTATTATACCATTTGATTAATGTAGTGAAGGTATAACACAGTACAATACTGCAATGGTGGTGAAAACCACTGATGCAATCCGGACTAATGTCTGATATATCGGAAAAAGTCCGGATTAGCAGGGGTAAGTCCGGATGTTGCTTTTATTGGAAAACTGCATATTTCGGACTGGCCTGAGCCCTAATTAGTCCGTTATAATGAGGTCTTACTATACTTGTTTTTTGTTTCCACCGGATTAATCGTGATTTCAGACTATTCAGTCACACCTTCACAACACACAGCCCGGATAATCGGGCTATCTCTGTACAGTAATCCCTCCAAGATCCAATGTAATAGACCGCCAAAGGCATGTCCGGGACTTGAGTTTGTCCGGGACTTGAGAACATGCCCCCTGGACAGGTACTTATGGACCCAAACCGAACCTAACTCTGAAAACCACCTAAATAACTCCCTACTGGACATGCACAGCACCTATTTAAGACCCTATTCACACAAATATGGGACAGAAACCATGAAATAAATGAAAAGGAACCAGAGAATGAGGAATCAAAGGTGAGTATGGAAATTATTTAGCAATTTCCAGGGTACTGTAACTCCCTACCGGACATGCACAGCACCTATTTAAGACCCTATTCGCACAGATAAGGGGAAGAAAGCATGAAATAAATGAAAAGGAACCACAGAATGAGGAATTAGAGGTGAGTATGGGAAATATTTAGCAGTTTCCAGGTACTGTAACTCCCTACTGGACATGCACAGCACCTATTTAAGACCCTATTCACACAAATAAGAGGCAGAAAGCATGAAATAAATGAAAAGGAACCAGAGAATGAGGAAGTAGAAGTGAGTATGGTACCTACAACATATCTGTGGTCATAACGAAGATCAACCCGCCTCCTCTAAGGCTCTGACAGTGGCAAAAAAGCTCTTGAAGCACGTACAATAATCCAGTGTTGTGCTGCACTAGGAGGACTGCTGGGCCATGATAGCAGGCTGTGAAGCCTATGCCCAGAGTCGGACACATAAAAAAAAAAAAAAAAAAAAATTAATCCATTGCACTGTGAATTTTAACTGTTTAACACAGCACAATCTGTTCTTACTTGCACCATGCCAGTTGCAACATGCCAGTTTGCACTCTGCACTAAATCCTTTGCACTCTGAACTCTTATTTCTTAACACTGCACAACACTGTAAATTCCCATGTGGTCTAGTGGCAAGGTATTGCAGTTTATTCACAGTTCATTCACAAAAATGAACACATGGGGACACTATGGCGACGAGCATCTAGTCAGGACGATAGTTTGGTAGGAACTGGGGAGGTGAGGATGCAGGAGAGCGCACTACTATGTGTGAAAACACAGCTGTCTGTCACCGCGCGGCAAATTTAAAGTAGGGATGAACACACATTTTTTTTTTTTTCTTTTGTCCAAGGACTCGAGCCCAAAATGTCCAGGGCATGGGGTGTATGGGTCTCAATGTGATTATTTTTGTACAAATATGTACTCTTCTCCTCCTCTGATCTTTCCTCATTCTTTGTTTTTGCTTCCTCCCTCTTCTATTTTAGTGTTCCCAATTCCTTTAGAGTCAGGCATCTTTTTATCAATACTTTTTAAAATTCCTTTTTCCATGAGTTTGTTGACATTTTTTAATACAGTAATCCCTCTAATATTCGGACGTCCAATACTCTGACATACTCACTATTCGGATATTGTGGGCTGCCCAACCCCCAAAATGCCAAAAAAATCGAAAAAATCAAAAAATTTTCGATTTTTTGGTACCGCGTCAGTTTGAATTTCCCGCCCGCGCCGATCGCATGTGTTTACACTCGTGGCGTCTGTCTGTCGGTCTCCATTACCCACTCAGTTACTGACTCATGAACACCGACAATGGTGGCCATACTGATTGCTTTTGTGGTGATACCCTACCTCCTACAGTGCTTGATACTGCTCTTCACCTTCATCATGTGTGTGATGATGGAATTTACTGTTATGTACAGTGCAGTGAAGTGATGTGATTCCAGTTATAGAAAAAAAAAAAAAGTTGTGTAAAGTGTTGGTGATAAGTGCTGGTGATTCTCAATTGGAAAGGTGTGTCAGGTGCAAGGTCTTCCTGTCAGAGTCTGAGATGATAGAGTGGGTTATTACATCAGAGGGCAGCTCCTTGTTCGTAAGTACCCTAACTTCATGGCTAACCTGTTTTCATCATGCTGTAAATGTGTTAAAAGATTACCAAAAATGTTAATCATAATTTCCTGCTTGCAATTTAATTTTCCCATGCATGGTTCTTAAGTAAAACAGCTAGAAAAAAGGTGGAAGATGTGAATTTCATGTCCGGTCCTAACCTAACCTAACCTATGGTTACCATAAAGATTTTCATGCCTAACCTGTTTTCATCATGCTGTACATGTGTTAAAAAATAACCAAAAATGTTAATCATAATTTCATGGTTACAATTTAATTTTTCTATGCATGGTTCTTAAGTAAAATAGCTAGAAAAAAGGTGGAAACAGTTAATTTCATGTCCGGTCCTAACCTAACCTAACCTATGGTTACCATAAAGATTTTCATGCCTAACCTGTTTTCATCATGCTGTACATGTGTTAAGAAATTACCCTAAATGTTAATCATAATTTCCTGCTTCCAATTTAATTTTTCCATGCATGGTTCTTAAGTAAAACAGCTAAAAAAAGGTTGAAGCAGTTAATTTCACGTCCGGTCCTAACCTAACCTAACCTATGGTTACCATAAAGATTTTCATGCCTAACCTGTTTTCATCATGCTGTACATGTGTTAAAAAATTACCAAAAATGTTAATCATAATTTCCTGCTTGCTATTTAATTTATCCATGCATGGTTCTTAAGTAAAACAGCTAGAAAAAAGGTTGAAGTAGTTAATTTCATGTCCGGTCCTAACCTAACCTAACCTATGGTTACCATAAAGATTTTCATGCCTAACCTGTTTTCATCATGCTGTACATGTGTTAAAAAATTACCAAAAATGTTAATCATAATTTCCTGCTTGCTATTTAATTTNTCCATGCATGGTTCTTAAGTAAAACAGCTAGAAAAAAGGTTGAAGTAGTTAATTTCATGTCCGGTCCTAACCTAACCTAACATATGGTTACCATAAAGATTTTCATGCCTAACCTGTTTCATCATGCTGTACATGTGTTAAAAAATTACCAAAAATGTTAATCATAATTTCCTGCTTGCTATTTAATTTTTCCATGCATGGTTCTTAAGTAAAACAGCTAGAAAAAAGGTTGAAGGAGTTAATTTCATGTCCGGTCCTAACCTAACCTAACCTATGGTTAACATAAAGATTTTCATACCTAACCTGTTTTCATCATGCTGTACATGTGTTAAAAAATTACCCTAAATGTTAATCATAATTTCCTGCTTGCTATTTAATTTTCCATGCATGGTTCTTAAGTAAAACAGCTAGAAAAAAGGTTGAAGCAGTGAATTTCATGTCCGGTCCTAACCTAACCTAACATTGTTTTAATCATAATTTCCTGCTTTTAATTTAATTCTTTCATGCATGGTTATTAAGTGCACCAGCTATGAAAATGGTTGAAGCAGTGAATTTCATGTCCGGTCATAACCTAACCTAACCTAACCAAACCTAACCATTTTTCTGGTAGAAATTAACATCATTTACTGTATCTGATGCTTTGTATCCAATAATTTAGTGCATAAAAGGTGAGAAAAGATGATTTCCATGTCCGATACTTACTTATACTATGCTGGCAAGTTCTGAGCTCCTATGACTCACTCACCTCTAAATCACCATTTTTTGGTTAAAATTCAATAAATTCATGCTATGTGTGCATTATTTATGTGAAAAGGGACCTAAATAAGTGCTATACATGTCCACTAGGGAGGTAGGAAGGTAGTTTTCTGATTTGGGTTAGGTTAGGTTAGGGTCATGAAAAACCAGTGCTGGAGCTTCAGGACCAATATCCGGACAAAACCAATATTCGGACATGCCTTTGGCTCTATTACAACGGATATTGGAGGGATTACTGTATTTCCTCTACAGTGTTTGCACTCTGGAAGGTTACTTTCACGGGTCCTGACTTACTTCTCTCATATTTCCCTAGCCTTTTATGTTCTTCAATATCTTTATCACAGATATCCTCTGGTCCTTGCTTCAGTATGTTCATTATATTTTCCATCTCCTTTTTGTTCCTTCAGATTCTGTTTTTTATTTGTTCTTCACCTATGCCACTGATTAATACAGATTTGTTAATCTCTAGAGTTTCCCTGACTAGTTTTGGGTTATTTTTAATAATTTCTTCCACTTCCTTTCTTACACTTTTTTCTTCTTTACTTTTGCCATTTCAGCATATGTAGTTTGTACCTCATGTTTGTAACCTCTCACCATTTCATTTAACTGTGTTAATTTCTCTTCAGCATTGCTATTTTGGTCTATCAGACTGCTTGCTTGCGTGATTTTCTCCGTATCATTTCTGAAATCATCAATAATTCTCTCATGGTTGACAACTGTACATACCTTTTCACTAGCCTTCGTTCTCAGTGAATTTACCTCAGCTGATAGTTCATCTATTGTTGTGACTTTTCTGTTTATTTCCTTATGAACCCTTTGGTGTTTATGAGTGCGGTGCAAATTTCATGCACTTGTTACCATTTGACGCAGGCTGCATCTGCGCACATTTTAACCACTCATTACCATTTGATGTCGGTTGCATCGAACAAAATGGCCCCTGTTTTTTTGGGTTACAGAATGATTTTGTGTTCATTTCTGAGCAAGAACGAAGCATTACTTGCATCCCTGTGTATCCCTCCGCTGCGCTCAACCCACTCCACACCTAGTGTTACCCCACTGCCCTAGTCGGTGTCCTATGAGCCTTGCTCTAGAGTAATTTTCTTTCGCATTTCATAAAATCGGCCATAATTGACCTACAGTAATTCTTTTATTCATCATTCATTCATCATCCAATCCTACATTGCCCCATGAGGAGTGTAGGGGCCTGGGGCTAGGCAAGTTGGTCCTGAAATTAATGATGAAAGTGACCAGCCTCATTCATCCCTGGGTGGAATTACATGAGCAATAATTCTTTACACACCAAAATGTAGCCAAATAAATTCTCTATAACTTTAACTCAGTAACATTTACCGTGAAAATTATATTTCTATGAGAAAAAACTGGAAAAAACTGAAGTATATATATAAAAAAAAAAGGCATAAT
The DNA here is from genome assembly GCA_018397915.1 of Birgus latro. NCBI lineage: Eukaryota > Metazoa > Arthropoda > Malacostraca > Decapoda > Coenobitidae > Birgus > Birgus latro. The sequence goes on from JAGKTI010000410.1 coordinate 17,367, forward strand.
TTACATTAAACTGGTCTTTTTTACAACACCATAAGCAAGTATGTTTATTCAGGATTATGGTGAAAAATATATTAAGGTTAATGAAGCACAAATAAGGATGTGAGGATAAATTTTGTGAAATACTGAGTGCGTGGGAATAGTGCAGTGACGGGGGGGGGGGGGTCTCAGTGCGTGGCCTTGGGTGCCCAGGACTGTGTCCCAAGTACTCACTCGCGGCTGGATGCAGCTTGTGTTGATTTATAACAAGAGGGTTAATTCCTTATTTTTTCCTTCTGTCTGTGTAGCTCATTCTTGATTTCATCGATTTCCATTTGAAAAGTTTTCCCTAGTCTATTTACTTTTCAACTAACTTATCGTAAGTTCCCTTTTCAACTAGTTCTGGGCAGAAGTCATCATTCAGATTTTTACCTTTGTTTCTTCTCTTAGCACATTCTACAGGGATCTTTCCAAAATATGAAGCCATCTTAAAGACAACCTCTACTTACAGTTTTGCCTCACTGCGCTCGCCTTGTTGTTGTCTAGCTGACGTAATGAATTTCTGCACATTCCTTGACAATGATCTACAGTTGTTTACTTACTTTAGGCTACACTTTCATTGCTATTACTTCTTTTACTATGTTGGATCACCACTTAAATTAGCCTAATATGAGCCTGACCCATAAATAGATACAACTTAGGTATCCCCAGAGCAGAGCTCAGCGATATATGTCCGACTCGTGCATTTTCTGTTGTGTCTGTCTCTTTTTCTGTGTATGTGTGTGTGTGTGTATGGGGGGAGGGGGCACAGGTACATTTGGTAAGTGTGACGTTATGGGTGTACTTGTGTTCATGACCACTGCTGATGATAAATTAGGTGGCGGATTTGACCGGAGCGGTCATTAGCCTGTTGTCCTCAATCATGTCTGAGATGAGTTCAGGTAGTCTTGCTGCAGTGTGCAGGATGTGTCTGACGTGGTGTGTGGTTGCTACGGTAATGTATTGAGCATATAAGGAAATGTTTTTGGGTGGGTAGGGTGTCGGAATATCACGCATGTATCGGCTGGAATGTTTTGGTTAAAGAATGGAGCCCTGTGGACCTCCATCAGGAAAGTTTTGTGTTTGTGACAGATTGCCTTTGAGTGTAACATTTGCCAGTCTACCAGGTAAGCAGTTGTCATGCCAGCATTTGATGTTCTCCATGCTTGTGTTGCAGATTCTGGTAAGTAATTTACATCACGGGATGAGGCCAAAGGCTTTGATAATGTCTACTATTGTAAGAAGAGTGTGCTGTGTGGGTCTTGCAGTGCTGATGCCTTCAGACGTGTGCTGTGTATAGTTGGTTGGTTGATTACTAAGGTGTTTGGGGCATGTAGTACTTTAAAGCTATGTTTTGAGGGGGCCTGTATGTGACCAAAGCTATATACAGGGCTGTGGAGTCGAAGTCAAAGTCATGGAGTCGGAAGCGATTATGGTGATGCTGGAGTCGGAGTTGGAAAAAAAAGCCCTGACTCCCAGTAAAGAAATTTTAAACATGATGCACATGTAATGTGGATCTATTGCCTTTCGAACAACAGCTCCTTCAGTTCTATTTCTTGTTACTGCTGCAGCTCTTTTTTTCTTTTCTCTTATTTTCCACATTTTATTTAAGACATGTTTGTTGTTCTGTTCTTCGTGTATGTCGATCACAAACATAGGTGCTGCAATCTGTCGAAAGAACAAAAAAAAAAAAAAAAAAAAAAAAAAACACCATCAGCAGATTCCCCACTGAGTGAACGTCTGGATAATTTCTAGATTCTAGAATCTAGAGGTGAGTGCCTGTAAGCTGTGAGGTGGGAATTTTGAGCATGTGCAAGTCAGTGATGACCCATCATGGCAAATTAATTGCAGAGAAAGTCTAAGGGGTTGGAGTCGGACACACGAAAAATCAAGGCATCGGAGTCGGGTGTTTTGGGTACCGACTTCAATGGCCTGGCTAAATATATCCTTCCTTCATTCTCTCCCTCAAAGTATCTACTACACATGGTTTTCTGAGCATTAGAGAACTATGAACAGGTAACATTTTTGTGCTTTCTTGATCTTTGGGTGATGCCCTTTCATTACTTATAATTTTATCTGATTCTTTCATTTGAGTCATCTGGGGGAATGGAAAAATTACAGGCTATTCGATGCTGATGTTAATCAACCTCACTCTGTCTGGCCAAGCAGAATCACCAACCTTACAGGCCATCCCGTGCAATGAACTGATATTCCTTTGCGGGTGGCAGCCTTGCTGTCATGGTGATGAGTGGGAAGGTTTGGCTCCTGGGAGGATGCCACATTAGCATCTCTCCACCCAGTTAACCCGGGGCATCCTGACGAAGTATGGGTATGTCACAACATTTTGTCACGGTGACACCCGATGACGTACCCATATGTTACGCAATTGCAAGGTCCATCATTTGCACAATTATCAAATCTCGCGCTTGATTTTTGGTACGCTGGCATGGGACACCATCCTCTACCTGCCACCAGGTGGGGACACTCGGCGACCCGCGCACGGCCTTGTCTCAGTCACTCACTTGTTAGCAGAGACCCAGGTCAGACATGGTGCGCTGAGGTCTCTCTGACACTGAAATTCAAGCTGCCCTGGACACCTCCACAAGCAACAGTGATTCGCCACTCGATGATGATGTGGCGGATATGGATTACATACAGCCTGAGGAGGAGAGTAGCAGCAGTGATGAGGAGGTCCCCTCCCCGAAGAAGTGGCACTACATCACGTATTGTACAGCTAGAGAAGGCCAGCCTGCGCTCCAACCACGTGCACACACCTCTCTCCAGCCACTAGAGGAAAGGGAGGGCGATAGTGAGGACGAGGACGAGGGCGAGGATAAGGACGGAGCCGTAGGACATGCTGCCACGTGGTACGGTTGGGAGCATATCTCTCATCGGGGACCTGAGGGGCCAGCAAGGAGGAGAATAAGGTATGGGCCTAGTGTTTTTTATGGGGAGGGTGGGAGTGGCGTGGGAGGAGTGCATAGTGAAAGGGAAAGTGGTGCGGCGGGAGTGTGTGATGAAAGGGAAAGTGACAGGAGGGAGGCGGCACGATTATGTGGCGCACCTAGGCAGCGGTGAGGTGAGGAGGAGCCACTCCCCAGCATGTAATTCGTTCTGCAATATTCCCTCACTTCCTCCCCACAGCCCCCTGATGTCGCAAAAGGCCAAAAAGGGAAGAGAGAGGGGAAGGGAAAAGGGCAAGGGAAGAGGAGCGCGAGTGCGGAAGCCTGCTGCTCTCCACCTCCCCAACCACCATCTCCTCCCCACCCCGACAAAGGCGACGATGGGGGTGATGCCAGTGTGATGTGGAACTGGGAAGATGATAGTGATTTTACTCCCATCATTCACCCCTTCACTGAGGAGTGGCAGACTGGCTGCACGGCTCCTGGAATCCACCCAGGCTCCACCAGGGTGGATTTCTTCCACCTGTTCTTTGGGGAGGAACTTGTGGGCCGCATAGTGGAGCAGACAGACTTGTTTGCAAGCTGGCAGCGACGTGAGAGTGAACGTCAGGGCATGAGAAGCAGGCACTCCCTCCTCTATGATTACCCTGTCTCCCTAGCTGAGATGTTCATATTTTTAGCCCTGGTTCTTTTGATGGGTATTGTACAGAAAAGACAAATTCCAGCCTACTGGACTACGGACCCTGAAATCAACACATCTTTCTTTGGGAAGGTAACGAGCTGTAATATATTCCAGCAAATTCTCAGCCGCCTCCACTTTTACGATGCCAACAATCATGCAAATGAAAATAACACGGACAGAATGAGGAGAATAAGGCTGGTATCTGATCACCTACGGGAAACGTTCCGCTTATCCTTCTATCCTTGTCATACACGAGAGTCTTGTGTTGTGGAGAGGCAATATTTCTTTTCGGCAGAACATACCCAGCAAAAGACACCGTTTTGGGTTCAAGATCTTTGTTATGTGTGACTGTAGGACTGGTTATGTGCAAGACATAGTCTTGTACACCGGTGCACAGACGGACATAATAGAAGATCGGAGTATTGGACTCTCTGGGGCCATGGTAAAGACAATGATAGAAGAGTACCTTCATCGTGGTCATGTGCTGTACCTTGATAACTGGTACACTAGCCCCCCTTCTCACTCGGTACCTACACCTGCATGACACCGGAGTCTGTGGGACCATCAAGGTGAACTGTCGGCACATGGTCAAGGTTGGGCAGAAACTTGACAAGAATGAGGTGGTTTTCTTCAAGGCAAACAACACCCTCACCACAATATGGAACCACAACAGAGAAGTTTGCCTCTTGTCCACGGTACACCACCCCCTGATGCATCGCACAGACTCAGTTGATTACCGCAGCGATAGGAGGCGCCACATCTGGAAACCGAAGTCAGTACTTGACTACAATATCAACATGAGGAGGTGGACCAGTCTGAGTCCATGATTTCCAGTGTGGAGTGTGCCAGGACCATGATGAAGTGGTACAAAAAGCTCTTCTTCCACCTGCTGGATATCATGGTTCTGAACTGCCACCACCTCCACGCCATGACTACGGAGTTCAGGTGACCTTCGAAGGGTTTGTGAGGGAGCTGTCTCGCGAGATCATCACAAAATATGCTGAGGAAATAGGGCCCTAACACTGCCCATGCCTTGCTGCTGCCGCCGAAACTCCCCTAAGGCTCAGCGCATGCCACTTCCCAAACCCGATCCCTCCCCAACCAAACCACCCTAGGCCCCAGGGCAGGTGTCACGTGTGCAGAAACTCGAGAGTGAGAGCAAGCACTCAGAGAAAAGACACAAGGTATGAGTGTGTGGAGCGCAACGTCGGCTTGTGAGTTTCACCTTGCTTTAGAGAGTATCATATCTTGCTTCATTTCTGATAATGTGTGATTGTGATATGAAGATCTATGTGTTGTAAATATGCGATAATCTGACGCTCAATGTAATAATAAGGCCTGTAAATAAGTGATAAGAGTTGTATAAAGTGGAAACGGGTGTAATGTTAGTGGAAAAGTATAATGTAAGTGGAAAAATAGAATCTAAGTCGAAACAACAGTCACAGCGAGTTTGCTCAATATGTAAATACAGTATGTGAAAATCTTACACTCAATGTAATAATAAGGCTTGTAAATATGTGATAAGAGTTGTATAAAGTGGAAGTGGGTGTAATGTTAGTGGAAAAGTATAATGTAAGTGGAAAAATAGAATCCAAGATGAAATAACAGTCCTAGCGAGTGCGCTCGCTATGTAAATATGTGCTAATATTACGCTAAGTATAATCATAAGGCGTGTAAATAGGTGATAACTGTTATATAAAGTGAAAAAGGATATAATGTTAGTGGAGAAGTATTATGTTAGTTGAAAAAGTGAAATGTATGTTGAAACAACAGTCATAGCGAGTGCGCTATGTAAATACAGTATGACCTCGATATAACGGACTTCAGTACACCGGAATTTGCTTTTATCGGACTCGAGGAGCTACCGGACTAAACTCCTATATATCTGAAAAAGTCCGATAAAGCCAGAAGCAGTCCGGACTGCCTGACCACTTCTGCTATGTTCACCACAATAAGACCAGTAAAAGACATGTTTTTCAGTGAACAGTACAGTATTATTATACCATTTGATTAATGTAGTGAAGGTATAACACAGTACAATACTGCAATGGTGGTGAAAACCACTGATGCAATCCGGACTAATGTCTGATACATCGGAAAAAGTCCAGATTAGCAGGGGTAAGTCCAAATGTCACTTTTATCGGAATTTAACATTTTTCGGAATGGCTTGGGCCCCAATTAGTATGTTATAGTGAGGTCTTACTGTATGCGTGAAATATGGTCTAATGTTATTGAGACATTATTATGAAAGTAGAAAAAATGATATTGTTAGCGTGTGTGCGCACGCACACATCTAAGTCACGAGTGATGACGTCATCGGAGGGTTCCTGTGGTTTGCTACTGGGAGCCTTGGGAGTTCACGTCGTGAAGCCGGTGAGCGTGGTTGTCTAGTTCCAACACTGGTAGCAGAGCCTGGTTCGAGAATGGCGTCGTGTTCGACCAAGTGGCCTCCAAAACTGGAAAATGATTCCACATATGAGAGCTGGAAAAAGGATATTGGCATTTGGTGCGAACTGACGGACCTAGCGGGAGAAAAACAAGCGTTAGCTATACATCTGTCATTGTCTGGGAGAGCGAGGGTGGCGTCTTCGCAGATTGAAACAGATGTTCTGAAGCAGAAGGATGGTGTTCAGACCCTGCTGAAAAAATTAGACGGTTTGTTTCTCGTGGACAAAGGACGTCGACAGTTTGCAGCGTTTTTTGAGCTGTATAACTTTAGAAGAGCCAGTGATATGAACATTCGGGAGTTCGTGACAGAATTTGAGCATGTTTACTTTAAATTTACCAAGCAGGGCATGGAACTGCCAAATTCTGTGATAGCTTTTATGCTCTTAGCTGCATGCAAACTTTCAGACAGTGAACGACAATTAGTGATGTCCGCGATAACTGAGGTGACATACGAAAATATGAAATCTGCCCTGAATCGTATTTTTGCTGGTGAAATTGGCAGGCAGAACGAGGCACCGGTGTCTGCCAGGGAGGTGAAAAACGAACCAGTATTTTGGAGTGACGAAGTTGAGGGTGACAAAACGCTTTTTGCTAGAGGTACTCGACGAGGACGGAGAATGTTGCGGGGTGGTGCAAAACGTGATCGACGTCGGGGTAGTGGCCGATTTTCAACTGTATCTGCTAGAATTCCCCAACGCTCATCCACCGGCAGGAGGCAGAACCCACTTGGGCCTGACGGAAAGGTATCGAAGTGTTTCGTATGTGATTCTAGATTTCATTGGGCATGTGACTGTCCTGATGCATACGAAAACGACGGCAGCCGAGAAGAGAATTCTGAAACAGTGCATCTGTCGATGTTTATGGGCTATGCTGATGTTGCCGCTAGTAGAAGAATCTAAGGGATGTGCTCTTTTAGACACAGGGTGTTCTGCAACTGTATGTGGAGTTGAATGGATCAACTGCTATCTAAGTGAGCTCACTGATTATGAACGTGATGCTGTAAGAGAAGAAGCGTCATCCTCAATGTTTACCTTTGCTGATGGTGTCACAGTTTCTTCCCTCAAACGTGTTACTCTGCCCTGCTACGTTGGAAACATGCGTGCTACCATCGTGACTGATGTTGTGGACTGCAATATTCCCTTGCTGTTGAGTAGACGTTCCATGAAAAAAGCAAAAATGGTGATTAACCTTGGAACTGACCAGGTCAAAATTTGTGGAACTATCATTGATTTAAAGTCCTCATCTTCAGGCCATTACTTACTTCCAATTTCCTTATGACTAGATCGTAAATTTTGTGAAACAATCATGTTGGCAACTCGTGGGGGTGACATAGAAAAAACCGCTTTGAAGCTTCACAGGCAATTTGGACACCCTACATCGGCAAAACTAATTAAACTGATCACAGATGCGGGAATTAAAAGTTCAAAACTGGAACAGGCTGTCAAGGCTGTATCTGATGCTTGTACAGTCTGTTGCAGATTTAAGAAAGCCAAGCCCCGACCCGTAGTCAGTTTGCCCATGGCATCTAAGTTTAATGAAGCCATAGCAATGGATTTAAAAGCTTGGGGAAAGCATTATTTCTTAGTCCTTGTTGATTTGGCGACCAGGTATTGTAATGCGATAGTAATCGCAGATAAGTGTGCGCCCACCATTATCAAAGGAATATTTCGGAGTTGGATTGTTGTGTTTGGCACACCTAGAAAAATTCTTACAGACAATGGCTGTGAATTCAATAATGCGGAAATGCGAGCATTGGGAGAGGCCTTCAATATCAAGATCATGACAACGTCTGCAGAGAGTCCTTGGAGCAACGGAGTCTGTGAGCGTCAAAATGCAGTCATTGGTGACATTGTTAGGAAGGTAATGGCTGATAGCCAGTGTGAATTGGGTGTGGTCTTGGCATGGGCAGTAATGGCAAGAAATGCTCTTACCAACTACTCAGGCTTTTCTCCTAACCAACTTGTTTTTGGTCAAAACCCTAGTCTGCCTAATGTGTACGCAAATGATCCTCCAGCCTTGGAACCTTCATCACCATCGAAAATTGTGAGAGACAACTTGAACGCTCTTCATTTAGCTAGACAAGAGTTTATGAAGACCGAATCAGATGAACACTTGGCTAGGGCTCTGCGGCACAACGTACGTTCGAGTGACCTAAACGACATCCAGAATGGAGATGAAGTCTTCTACAAAAGAAATGACAGTCATGAGTGGCACGGTCCTGGAATTGTAATAGGCAGAGATGGGAAACAAATTCTGGTGAGACACGGCGGTGTATACGTGCGAGTGCACGTATGTCGTCTAGCGCGAGCGCCAGAGCAAGATACTACAGTCGAAAGTGATGTCAGCAGTGATGAGAAGAAAAATGTTGTCCAGGAGAAGCCTAATGACGATCCTACGCAAGTGTTGAATGACTATCCACCAGATGACGAGTCGGATGATGGTGTGGTCCCAGTCGATGAGCCTCCCACAGTTTCTGTTCCGATTAATCAGCTTCCCAAAGTTTCTGTTGGTCAACGTATAAAGGGAATACATTCAGAAAGTGGAGAGTTGGTGTCTGGAAGGATTATAAGTCGGGCAGGTAAAGCCACTGGAAAGTACAAACACTGCTATAATTTGAAGAGGGACTCTGATGGCAGCATTGATTGGATAGATTTGGAGAATGATCTTAGCGAATGGGAAGTGGTTGATGATGACACAGAATTGCTTGTTCTTTTCAACTCTGAAGCCGTATTATGTGCTAAGGAAAATGAAATTACAAATTGGCAGAATAATGATGTGTATGAGGAAGTAGATGATGTTGGGCAAGGTGCCATAACGGTTCGATGGGTTGTGACAGAAAAACTGAAAAATGGAAAGCCTATTGTTAAGGCCCGCTTAGTCGCCAGAGGATTTGAGGAAGACACAGTGGATCTCCGAAAAGACTCGCCTACTTGTTCAAAGGAAGCAGTGCGTTTGGCACTTTCTTTGGCCTCCACCAACCAGTGGGATTGCCACACTATGGACGTGAAAGCTGCCTACTTGCAAGGTAACGACATTGAGAGAGTTGTTCATTTACGTCCTCCGCCTGAATATGCAAATGGTAAGTTATGGAGACTAAAGAAAACTGTTTACGGCCTTTGTGATGCTGCTAGGCATTGGTATCTGCGCGTAAAAGATCAGTTGTTGAGTCTCGGAGCTACAGTATCATCACTGGATTCAGCGCTGTTCTCTTGGAGCAATGGTGGCAAAGTCGAAGGCATTGTATGCATCTACGTCGACGACTTCCTTTGGGCTGGTACACATGAGTTTGAACAGCAAGTGATAAACCGTTTGAGTCAAATATTCCTCATTGGCAGTTCAGAATCAAAAGCCTTCAAATACGTTGGTCTCAATGTCATCTCCAACATCGATGGCAGCATAACGCTCGACCAATTCCAGTATGCTTCATCCTTGAAACCAGTCACGCTGAGTAAACATCGTGCAGCAGTAAAATCAGGGGAGCTGTCCGAGTCTGAGAAAATGGAGTACCGAGCATTAATTGGACAACTCAGTTGGATTGCCACCTACACTTGGCCAGATATTGCCTTTGATGTGTGTGAGTTGAGCGTGAATAGCAACCGAGCTACTGTAGCGGATTTGCTTAGACTCAATAAGGTGATCTCAAGGGTAAAGACTGACAACATGAAGCTATACATTCCAAGAATGGGGCCGATCGAGGACTGTCATATAGAGTGCTTTTCGGATGCCTCATTTGCCAACCTTGTAGGCAATGGATCTCAGGGAAGTTTTGTGATCTTCCTACGAGATGCTAGTGAGGCAAGATGTCCTATATTTTGGCAGACAAGGAAGATCAGGAGGGTCGTCAAATCTACCTTATCTGCTGAGGCGTTGGCGCTGCTTGAATGTGCTGAAACTGCTGTATATCTCTCCAACATATTGCATGAGGTTTCTGGATGTGGAAAGATCAAAATAAAGTGTTTCGTCGACAACAAGAGTCTGGTGGACGCCCTTTACTCCTGTAAGAGCGTAGAAGACAGGAGATTGCGCATTGATATTGCTGTGTTGCGGGACATGTTGGAGCGGGGGGAGATTGATGAGGTATCCTGGGTGGATACATCACAACAACTGGCTGATTGTCTCACCAAGAAAGGTGCTTCGACCGAGCGACTGCGTGCAGCAGTCAGCCGAGACTAGAAAGTTTAGAATACTTTAAGAGACATCACATATCTGTATGTGGTCATAGACTGGGTCTTGATAGTAATTAAACAAAATTCTATGTATTGGATACATAGTGTGCATCAGACGCAAATAGACCATCCAGCTTCGTCCTTGGAATCTTCTGTCAAATTTAGAAGAGAGGACGAGAGTGTTAGCGTGTGTGCGCACGCACACATCTAAGTCACGAGTGATGACGTCATCGGAGGGTTCCTGTGGTTTGCTACTGGGAGCCTTGGGAATTCACGTCGTGAAGCCGGTGAGCGTGGTTGTCTAGTTCCAACAGATATGTTTGCTGAAACAAAAACTGTGAGCTAAGTGAGTTCTTTGATCTGAAAGTGGGACTGAAACAGGGTTGTGTGATGTCTCCATGGCTGCTTAATATATACATGGATGGGGTTGTAAAGGAGGTGCAAGGTAGGGCAGTGGATGTGGAAGTGGCTCTAATGAATGAGGGTGAGATGTGGAAGATTCCTATGTTGTTGTTTGCTGATGATACAGTATTGTTGAGTGAAGATAAAGGGAAGTTGCGAGGTTTGGTGAATGAATTTGGGACAGTGTGTAAGAAGAGGAATCTGAAAGTCAATGTGAACAAGAGTAAAGTTATGGAGAGGAATGAAGTCACAGAATGCACAGTGAGGTTAGATGGTGAGGATATGGAGAGTGTGAGTGCATTCAAGTACTTGGGCAGTGTGATGAGTACAACTGGAAGTTTTGGGGATGAAATACTTGAAAGGGTACAGCAGGGAAGGAAGGCTGTTGGTTCATTGAAAGCGGTGATGAGAAATAGGGAGGTGAGTATGGAAGTCAAGAAGTCACTGCATGACAGTATCGTGATCCCTACCCTGAAGTATGGAAGCGAGGCATGGACCTTGCTAAAGGGTAACAAGTCAAGAGTGAGAGCAGTGGAAATGAGTTACCTGAGAGGAGCATGTGGAGTGACATGGAGGGCCAGGTTGACGAATGAAGAAGTGAAGGAACGTTGTGGGGTGGATGTGGATGTGGTTGAGAAGATTAGGAGAAATACACTGAGGTGGTTTGGACATGTGGAGAGAATGGAGAATGAAAGACTGACTAAGAGGGTGTATGCAGGTGGGGTGGAGGGAGGGAGGGAGAGGGAGGGGAAGGCCAAGGATGAGGTGAAGGGATGGAGTTGAGAGGTATATGAGGGAGGGGGGAGTGAGCTGGGGGGAGGGTAGGCAAATGGTGGGTGACAGAGCGACTTGGAGGCCTTTTGTTGCGGCCACCCTTTGTGGGATTAGGGCGTCGGGCTATAGATAGACAGATTTCGTTAAATTTGTAAGGCATGTAAATAGGTGAAAACATTTACATAAAGTGAAAAATAGTCTAATGTTATTGAAACATTATTATGCATGTAGCGTTTTGTCTGCGGCCACCCTTTGCGGGATTAGGGCGTCGGGCTATAGACAGATAGATAGATTTCGTTAAATATCATTGTAAGGCATGTCAATAGGTGAAAACATTTACATAAAGTGAAAAATGGTCTAATGTTATTGAAACATTATTATGCAAGTAGAAAAAATGATATGTCTGCTGAAACAAGAACTGTAGCCAATCACGTGTGACCAATGTGGCAAAACTCGCTATGCTCGTGCAATGGAACAATGCTTATTTTTCCTATATTTCTGTATGAATACCAATATATTGTTGTAGTACATGTTTCTTTGTTCCAAATCAATAAATGTAAACCTGTTGTAAGTGGTTTCCCATAATAATACCCATCACAGAAAACTTGACAGCCTTATGCGACAGTGACAGAAAATGGTACCAAGTGTATGGAAGCTTACCTGTTTGGAGCACTTATGGACCTAGGTGAGCACTTTCTGTCATTTTCCATTGTTTCTCACCAAAAGCGGAGGTTTGAGCCAATTTTTTTTTTTTTCCAAAATTGGTCAGGACTGGGGGGGGTGAAAAATCAGTCGGGACGTGATGAGTTAAAAGAGGCACCATAGCAGGCTCCACATCACCCCATGATCTGTTTATATGGTTACCACTCAGCATTGTAAATGGTTACCTGGGTAACAGGAAACTATTAGATTTGTCACTTGGTGTAGAGCTACCTGAAGTGGAAGGAAGAGTAATGAAAAATGACAGGAAGGAAAGGGACAAGTAGGAAGAGAAGATGGCAGACTGAGAAATAGAATGGGAAGGTGAAGGAAGAGGTAGGCAGCACCACATCAAGCAAGTGGATGATAGTTGCCACCACTTACCACAACAGACTCTTTTTATGTGGGAGTAACTGTTCCTATTACACCTACCTGGATATCAATCTATCTACATCCTCAAACATCAAGCTATCTCTTAAAGTTGCTCTGCATGCACTCCTCTAGTAATTCACTGTTACTGTCCTCATATATGAATGCTGCCTTCTAACTTTGCCAGTTTCAGTTCTTCAAATAAACAGTAAGATTCATACACTGTACTATTGTTGATGTGGCCCCAGGATCATCTGGACATGACCCAATGGAATACAGACTGAAGCTGCCCTTTTCCTAGCATCCACCCTCCCTTTTTCAAGGGACTGGAAGTGACATGAGGGACATTTGTATAACTAGGTTATATTGGTGCCACCAAGTGAAAGTGCCCCTCCAGCATTGCAGTGTATTAATATAGTAGACCCTTGCTATAACAGACTAACTGGGGGAAAGCCAGATCCGTTAAGGTTGATAGTCCATTATCCAAGGGTCTCCCCCTGAGGTGGGATTTTTAGTACTAAAAATGTAAATTATACCCATTTTACATTAACTTGGCCCATAAATTTGCCCTTTTGCAGCTTACTTCACATTCTTGTCACAGCACTTATTTATGACTAGTAATCATCATCATCTAATCCTGTGTTGCCCCATGAGAAGCGTAGGAGCCCAGGGCTAGGCAAGTTGGTCCTGACCTTTAAGATGACAGTGACCAGCCTCACTCATCCCTGAGTGGCATTACATGAGCAATAAACCCCAACCACCCCTTGGATATAACCCTGCACTGGCACAATATGATTGGAGTGCCTTAACTACTCACTAAACCACCAAAGCCATAATTTGGTGATATGGTTAACACCCACAGTAAATGGTTTCCTTATGTACAAGAAACCATTTGGCTTGTCATTCAGTGTAGGGTCACCTGTAGACATAAGGAGGAGGAAAGAATAAGGGGGCAAAAAAAAGAAGAGGAAGGAAAGAGGAGAGGAAAGGGCAATCACAAGAGACCAGCACTACATCGAGTGAGTGGATGGTGAGCGCCCCCACCTACCACATGTAGTATACAGTATTCCTATAGCCTGTTATTGCAACTCAGCAATCATGATGAGATAAGGGCAATTTCAGGCCAGGTTGCATTAAAATCAGGTAGGAAATACAGTACACATATTGTGACTCATTTGATGGACACTGTTCATTATGACTGACAAAAGTTTGGTGCGCTTCGTGGCATCTGCTAAATCTGACATCCATTATACCGAGGTCTGTTATGGTGTGGGTCTACTGTGTGCATCATACAGCAAAATCATGATCTTCAATCTTGGAGAAATTAAAACACCAATTTTGTCAGAGGATGTCCATACTGGGCAGTATGTCCCACTATAAAAAATAAAGGCTCTTGCCTCGCTACTGGTGCTTTAATTTCTCCAAATCTGTCAGGCATGTTTGGCAGTCTATCATATCTTCAAACTTACCTCCAAACTATTCCATGTCTTGTCAAACTGCGCATCAAGTGCTGATAATCTATCTGCCATTGTAGTGATGGTCTTGTCCAAGGAGACCTTCCCACGATTTAAGATGCTGGTCTGTCCAATCTCCTTCATCTTGTTCACTACATTAACAATGACTCGATTCATCTTGGAGAGTGTGTCACGGCCTACACTCATTATTTTCTGTGGCCGGCTCAGATCCTTTACCTGGTAGTGTGGGTACAAGATAATGTTATGCGAGTCAAGACTTAAACTCTTCATTACAATACACAATATACACTGAAGCATACCATTCATAAAAAAACATTATTTTTAAACAATCACTCATACTGTATGTGTTGATTAATTCTGAAGCTTGAGTAACAGTCTCATCCAGTGTTCATGTTGTTCAAGTCTATCTATCTATTGCCAGACGCCTTAATCCTGTAAGGGTTGGCCACAAACACACCGCCTCCATGTCACTCTGTCCCCTGCTATTTCAATGCCATGCTCCCAGATCACACCCCCCTTTCTCACATACTTCTCCACTCCATTCCTCCAACTCATCCTTGGCCTCCCTCTCCCTCTCCCCCCATCCACCTCACTCACATACACTCTCCTCGTCAGTTTCTCACTCTCCATCCTCTCCACATGGCCAAACCACCTCAATGTGTTTCTCCTAACATTTCCTATCACATCCACATCCACACCACAATGCTCCTTCACTTTCTCATTTGTCAGTCTGTCTCTCCATGTGACTTCGCATGCTCCTCTCAAATAACTCATTTAAATTGCTCTCACTCTTGACTTCTGTCCCACCAACAGGGTCCAAGCTGCACTTCCATACGTTAGAATTGGTATCACAATACTGTCATGTAGCAGTTTTTTCACTTCCATGCTCACTTCCCTGTTTCTTATCACTGCTTTCAAGGAACCAGCAACCTTTCTTCCCTGCCACACCCTTTCAAGCACTTCACCCTCTAAACTTCCATCCTTACTCATCACACTACCCAAGTACTTAAACGCACTCACATTCTCCATATCCTCCCCATCCAATCTCACTGTACATTCACTGACTTCACTTCTCTCGAAGACCATCACTTTACTCTTCCCTACATTCACCTTTAGATTCTGTTTCTTACACACTCTCCCAAACTCATCTACCAAGCCTTGCAGCTCCTCTTCGTCTTTACTTAACAACACAGTATCATCTGCAGACAATAGTACAGGGAGTTTCCAAACACTGCCCTCTCTCACTAGGGCCACTCCAACATCCACTGCCCGACCTTGTATCTCTTTTATAACCCCATCTATATACACAGTGAACAACCATGGAGACATGACACATCCTTGTTTCAATCCAACCTTCAAATGGAAAAATTCACTCATTTTACCATCCACATGCACTGCAGCCTTAGCACCCTCATACATACTCTTCACGGCCTTCAACAACTTCCCATCTACTCCATATATTCTTAATACTTTCCACAATCCTTGTCTATTCACCATGTCATATGCTTTCTCCAAATCCATGAAGGCTGCATACAACTTCTTTCCCTTCTCTAGAAACTTTTCCACTAAAGATCTAAATATGAATATCTGATCTACAAACCCTCTTCCCTTCTTAAAACCTCCCTTTTCTTCTCCAACTAATTCCTCTATAATTTCCCCAACTATGTCAATAAGCATCCTACCATATACTTTTTCTATTACACTAAGAAGGAAATTGCCCCTATGATTATCACACACTTCTTTTTCCCCGTTTTCTTTGTACAGTGGAATAATTGTACCTGACTTCCAATCCTCCAGGACTCTACCTTCCTCCCAGGCCAATCTGCACACCTTCCACATCCATTCTATTACTATCTCTCCTCCATACTTCAGCATATCACCAAACACTCCATCCATTCCTGGGGCTTTCCCCATTTTAACTTTCTTCACTGCTTCCACAACTTCCATCCTACTGATTTCTTCCTCTCTTCCCACATCACTCCTTCTCCCAGCCATTCCCCAGCCACTTATACTTGCATTACTTTCATTCTCTATGTTCAACAATTCATTAAAGTGTGCTCTCCATCTGTTTACTTTTTCCCCCTTCTCAACTAGTAATCGTTTCGTTTCATTTCATTTTTGAAGGCTCCAACATGCTTGCATGCGTCGGCCTTGGTCACCTAATGGCGGTTCTCCACGCTGCTCGATCTTTGGCAGCCTCCCTGTTCAATCCCTCACCCCTGAGGTCACACTTAATGACCTCGTCCCATGTCTTTCTCGGTCTACCCCTCCCAACCCCTCCCCCAATATTAACATTTTTCACCTTCTGCACCCAATTATCATCCCCCATCCTCTCCACATGTCCAGACCACCTCAGACTACCTCTCCTCATCACAACACCAATACACTCCAGTCCCATCCTACCTCTCAACTCTTCCATCGTAAACCTAGCACCCCCAGGCCTTGCATGCAGGGACGCACTGCACATCCACCTAATCATTCTCATTTCTGAACATTTAAGCCTGCGAATATCCTCTTCCTTTACTGCCGAGGTCTCACTACCATACAGCATCACACTCCTAACATATGCTGCATACAAAGACCCTTTAGCACGTAAGGAGAGTCCTCTCAATGTCAGGAGAGGCAACAGCTCCCTGAACTTCTTCCAATCACTTCTCACCCTTGCAACCGAGCTAGCTCCAGCCCCACCTCCGGCACATAACATGTCTCCCAAATAACAAAACTCTTCCACACACTCAAAGAGACTCACCAACAAGTTCAATCCTTTCACGCCTTACAATCTCCACCCTGCTCTCCCTGACACGCAGCACACATAAAATCAGCATTATCTCGCAGTCTTCCTCTAATACCACTACATCTCTTGTGCACCCATTTATCACAAACACTGCACAAAAAGGAATTACTTCCCACACCTTTGTGGCAAACTACACATGGCCACTCTCCCTCTCCTCTGTACTGCCACCAACCCTAGATATCATCACTTTTGTTTTATCTGCATTTACCCTTAAGCTCTTCTGCCCCATACCATCTCTCCATTTCTTAAATCTTTCCTCCGCCTCCTTTTCATTCTCTGCAAACAACATCAAATCATCAGCACGTGAGAGGGCTTCAAGTACCATGAAAAACGACAAGGGACTCAAAACTGACCCCTGATGCACACCAACATTCATGGAAAACTCATCACTCAAAACTCCATTCACTCTTACCTGGATGCGAGCACCCACGTACATGGCCATAACCACCCTAACCAGCCACTCTTCCAACCCTAGCTTTCTCATTGCCCACTTCACCACCTCTCTAGGGACTCTGTCAAAGGTCTTTTCCAAATCAACAAAAACAAAATACAATTCCCTTTTCTTTCCAATATATTTTTCCTGAAGTTGTCGAACAATGAATAAGGCATCAGTGGTCCCCCTGCCTGGCATAAACACAAACTGCATCTCATCAATATTCACTCTTTCTCTAACCATACCTTCTAGAACTCTCTCCATTACTTTCATTATCTGATCTATGAGCTTTATACCTCTGTAATTTCCCCTTTCCAGGGCATCACCCTTCCCTTTGTACACATTTACAATTACACACTTCAGCCAATCATCTGGGACAACACACTCATATATAATCATATTTATCAGGTCAGTGACTAACCTCACCCCAGTATCTCCAGAGGCCTTAACATTTCAGCGGTCAACCCAGACACATCTGCTGCCCTCCCTACCCGCATCCTGCCTATTGCCTCACTCACAGTAACAGCGTCAATCAAAGGCCAAGGGCCAAACACTGGATCTGCTGGCTCCAAACCTTCACTATCCCAATCAAACTCCTCATTCAACAAGTGGCTATAATGCTCTCTCCATGGATCTTTAATATCCCCACTGTTCACCACTACCCTTCCTTCATCATTCTTCACACACTGCTCACCTACAATGTCCCGATTATCCCTCTCCACCTGATTTGCCACCCTAAAAAATGTATTTTTCCTTTCCCCATGATTTAGATTATCAAGTAAAAGTCTCTGTGACTCAGACTTCACCCTGTATATCTCTCTTCTAGCCCTACACTTGGCAGCCAAGTACTCCTCCCTGTTACAACCCTTCTTCCATTCACGGAAAAGACTTCTTTTCTCCTTAATTGCGGCTTCTATACCCTCATCCCAACACCAAGTTACTTTGTCTTGGTGGGCCTCTTGTCCAACCACATATTGCATCGGTAACTCTCAAGAGGTTGTTCTTAAGGCATTTATACTGTTCATTAACGCCTCTATCTACGGCTCCCTGTTCAGCCACCACTCTCCTCATCTCACTATAAAAAGCATCCCTTACTGACTGGTTTCCCAGTTTCTTTATTTTCCTCCTAGGTACATATGTCCTCCTTCTCATCACTCATTCTTTAAGCACCATGTCACAAATCAATAGTTTGTGCTGCTGCACACACTCCTCGCTTCCTATAACTTTAACATCCCTCACTAACCTCCTATCAACCCACCTGACCAGAAAATAATCTATCTGACTGCTATTTCCCCCGGACTCGTACATAAGCAAACGACTCATTCTTTTTCTAAAATGTGTGTTGCACACAATCATGTCCATAGCCTTCCCAAACTCGAGAATTCTTTCCCCTTCCGCATTCCTCACACCATATGCACATCCCCCATGGACACCTTCATAACCTTCAGCTGCTTCACCCACATGACCATTTAAATCCCCTCCCAGAACAACTACCTCATCATCGCCCATACCACCTACTACACGTATTAAATCATCCCAAAATCTATCCTTCTCTGCATCATCCAATCCTGCCTGTGGAGCATATGCCGATATAATTGCAATCATTTTCCTACCGATCAAAATTTTCACAACTAATATCCTATCACTTACTCTCTTAACATTCATAACATATTCCACCCATTTCTCCACAACCAACACCCCCACACCCCCATACCCGTCAGTTCCCCCCTGCCAAAACAACTTATAGTAGCAATCCTTCCCAACAATCTTTCTGGCTGATCCACCCCTGTACCGGACTTCCTGCAAACATGCCACATCCTTCCAAATTCCTCATCCACTCTCTTCTTGCTCTCTCTTACCAATCTTTTCACCTCTCTCCTCCTCTGTACATGTAACTCTCTCTTCTGTCTCTCAACTTCTCCAATGCCCCTGTTTCTCATCCACTCACTATATGCTTTCTTCTTCTGTGCCACAGCCTCTCTCACCTCTTCAGTCCACCATGCTGTTCCCTGAACTCCCTTTCGTCTTTTCTTCACCCCACACACCACCTCACATGCTGCACAGATTTCTTCTGTGAATATCTTGCACACACCTTCCACATACCCCATCTGCTCCAATCTATCTTTACCCAATCGCTCCTCCACTTCCCTTTTATATTCTGCCTTTTTTCCATCCTCTTGTAACTCTTCTACCCTCCTTGTAGAAACTACTTCAAGTAAGTAAGACATGAAATTGGGTCACAATCCTTCATACATTATGCCAGCACTAAAGGCGGCGTCACACTGGGCCAAAAGCAGCTAACATGTGAGCAGCTTTTGTGAGGCAAATCGGCTAGCAGATTCGAGTTGCTGTCACACTCGTGTGTTTTTGAGAGTTGAAACGGCCTTGGCGCCTCGTGATCATTTGTAAACAAACCACCACGGCATACCCACTCCCTTTTCCTCAGTTTCTGCAACCGCCTCACATACTTTAGCAATTCCAGAGCCAAAAGGCACTCTACTACAGGGTAGGATCCATATGGAATACTGGTCACAATCTGATTTCCTCTTGTTCTTTGGAAATAAAGCAGAGAGCCTCTGCGGCTGGTAACCAGTGTCCAAATACTGATTTAATGTCATAAGTAAAAAATAGAAATTAATAAAAACCACAAGAATTAAATTGCATTTATTTAACAATTTTAGTTAAAGTTTCCTTCACTGATAAGAGAATATTTTCTCACAAGTTACAAAATTAATATAGGTTCATTTGAGTTCTAATCCCACCAACAAGCTTTGGGCAAAAATTGCTATCCATTTGGCCTAGCAAGCAAAATCTCACTCACTATGGGTCAGTTTGGGTAGTGATTCACAAAACTGGCTCGCATGTTAGCCACTTCTGGCCCAGTGTGATGCCGCCTTAAGAGTAGGCACTAATACCCATCAATAGTTCAATGCTATCAGCAGTCTACTGCTCAATCTCCTAGCTTAACATCATCCAAACCACTGCAACTCCACCCCCCCCCCCTCGGCCCCTCAAGAGGCCCGAAAACCTGGGAGTGGCTTCGGTCACCTGGGCAAGTACCACATCTCTCAACATAACACATACAACAACAACAACACTGTTTTTTCTTCACCGAGAAATGACTCCCTGGTGGACTTTTCTTGAAGATTTCTAGCCAGTGACACTGAGCGCAATTCAGGACCTATTAACAAATACACATGTCCAACATGCTCAAAACATATCACTTCGAGTCGACACACAAAGGGTTCACTTCAGTGAGAACTGGACCCATTACACCTGCACAACACTTGCATCCACGGAACATTACACAAGCACCTGCTCCTTATGCTCTTTCCCCACTAACCCCCTCACAAGTCCCTCTCCTACTTCCTCCACACCTCCTCAGCCTAACCCACTGATCCTTCCCACACCATCCAATCTCCCAATCCCTTCCATTCCACCCCAATATAATTCACCTCAACCCTCATCTCTATCACAACCTCCTCCTACCCCTTCCCCTCCACCCACACCACCGCCTCCCCCCCGTGCTGCAGCACCCAACACACATCGTACACACAACATAAACATTCTTCAAATAAACATAGGTGGCATAAACACCAAAAAACAAGAATGCACACAATTCATCAAACAACAAACACACTGCCATCTCACAAGAAACAAAATTTTATAGAACACAAAAAACATCTACATTTCATAATTTCACCACCACTAGACAAAACCGGGCCTGTACCCCCACTGAATATCTATGCCCCCCTCCACTGTAATACCCCCAGAGTATATCTATGCCCCCCCCACTGTAATACCCCACCCCCACTGTAATATTTCCCCCCCCTGTATGTCCCACTGCTGCCACCAAATATAAGGCACTGCTAGATCTTAAAAGTGCTGAGTCAAAGCTATCTCCCATGCTTCTGGGTAGGCAGATGTCGTCAGTCCCAGGGAATCGCTCACGAGGGGAACACTGTAGTGAACTGTCTTGTAATTAACTCCTTAAACAGCTACTAGAGAACTGTGTTTCTCTAATCAAAGTGCAGTGCCTTACAGGCCAACGGCAGTGGTGGTGGACTCATCACCCTGGTACACCAATCCATCAACTTTTCAAATACTAGTGCAAACCACAAAATCACTTCTCCCCCCATATGACCCCACAACAGAAATACAATAAAATAAAATACGCACTGGTAACAAATCACACATAACAATCGCCAAAACATACATTCCCCCCCAATCATCCCCCACAGTGCCATAAAATTACTTTCCTCAAATACACCACATCACTAACATACCCATTATCCTAGGTGGTGATTTCAACACCAAGGCGTCGATCTGGCATGTCAACAACCCTGACAGACAGAGGGCTGGTACTACAGTCCCAAACTGATAATCTTTTCATATTCAACAATCTCCATCAACATACCCATATCCCACACCGAGCCCTCTGCCTTCCATCATCCCCAGACATCACCTTTTGCTCCCCAAACCTCGCCCCCACAACATCCCGGAGAGTGGTCAAAACCTTTGGCATGACCACCTCCCAATCATCATAACTACCAAAACTAGAATCACCCAAGCTGGCCACTGACACACATTCACTAATTATAAGAAAGCCAACTGGGAGGCCTTCACAACTGAAACAGAACAACAATTTGAAACATTAAACAGCACACCCATCACACACATCTACACAGCTGAGCACACTTTCAATACAATTATTCAAAATTGAGACAAAAGGCAACAGAAAGAGAGACAACCCCAACTTCACATCAAGGCTTCATCAGTCAACGTGACACACTACAACACTCCCCAACATCCTGTGCACAAGACACCATACAACAAATATAAGAACTCGACATGCAAATAAACCATCAAATACCAGTACAGCAAACAATAAATTGGAATAATTATCTTCAAACACTTGATCACAAAACAAACACCAGTAAACTCTACAAAACACTAAACAGCATCGCACTCTCCAACAGCAACACTACACAATCACACGCTACCATCACAACAACAGACACCATACCCTCAAACAAACAACAAGCACTCTCATCAGTCACTTTTCACATGTCAGCCATCTACACTCCCACTGCAACAACTGATGTGTCATCTGACGCAATGACAGTTCCCCACAGACCCAGACTTCACACCTCTCACTTACAACCAGACGAAGTGCATCATTAGCAACCTTAAGCACTCATCTGACTGTGGACCAGACAACATAAGCAACATACATCTAAAACACTTTGGACCAAAAAGAATACAGGCACTCACCAACACATCAAACTACTGCTACTCACACAACATAATACCTGGCATCTGGAAGCATGGCACTATCATTACTAACCCCCAAACCCAACAAAGACCCTACATTACCTTCCTAACACCATCCCATCACACTCCTCTGCACCCCCTCCAAAGTCACTGAACGACTGGTATTGCAACTAGTTACACCTCACATCCCCCTAGCCCCATCACAACATGGTGTTAGGTCACTACACTCCACAAACATTCATCTTACAGACCTTACATGAAGAGTTTTTGATGGCATCAATTCAGCTAAGCCACCACACAGAGCACTCCTAGTCACACTAGGCATCTGCAAAGCTTTTGATGTCATCCCCTGCCACATCCTCAAAAACAAAATAGTATTCAACACACACATACACAATGACACAAAAAGATGGCTGGCAAACTATTTAGCAGGCAGATATGCACATGTAACATTTGCCGGTCAGTCAACGAACATCAGAATCTTCGTAAACGGCGTCCCCCAAGGATCTGTTTTGTCCTTTACTCTCTTTAACCTATACATGCATGACATACCCACACCCCACACACCACAATTACACATAGCTTCCTATGCAGACAACATAACACTTACATGTACACACCAAAATGCAAACACAGCCGCACACATCCTCCAACCTTACCTCAACACACTACACAAATGATTCACCACAAACAGACTCAAAATAGCCCCAGTCAAATCTACACTGACGTTTCTCACAAACTGGACAGCAGAACTTAGTCACATTCAACACATCACCATAAAAAACACTCCCCTACCACACACACACACACACACACACACATACACACACAAAATCCTTGGTGTAACATACAATACATCAATGTCATTTACACAACACATCACAAACATTAAAGATAAATTAACACCAAGACTCAACACTTTAAGGTCAATTGCCAATACATTTGGACACAACAAAGATACCACCACCACGATATACAAACAATATACACATTCAGTGAAGAATTATGCAACCCTGCATTGACTTCTACCCTCATTAAAACATACTACAACACTCTACAGACCACACAGAACAAGGTCCTAAAAATAATCACAGGCTGCACAGCTACTACACCCACAGACCACCTACACCAAGAAACCAAAGTCCTCAAAGTCAAGGATCATCTAGACATAATGCCGCAACCTCCACAAACCCACACTATCCACTGCACTACATGGCAGCACATCTACACACACCAAAGAATATCAAAATAACACCCAGCATACGATATCATAAAGAAGTACTATACTCAAATCACTCGCTGTTCCATTCAGTCACTTATAAGACAACACACAGCTGCATGCATGACCTCCTGATGTCCATCCATCATCCAATCCTACATTATCTCATGAGGAGTGTTCGACAGGGCTATGCAAGTTAGTCCTGACATAAGATGAGAGTGACCAGCCTCACTCATCCCTGAGTGGCATTATGTGAGCAATAAACCACAACCACCCCTTGGATATAAACCTACACAGGCTTAATCCGACTGGAGCGCCTTAATTACCCACTAAACCACCAGGTGCAATTATTTGGTTATATGATTATCACCCAACGTAGCAAATGGTTTGCTGGTGTACAGGAAGCCATTTGGCTTGTCACTCAGTGTAAAGTCACCCATAGGCAGAAGGAAAGGGAAAGAACGAAGGAGAGAAAGCCAGAAGAGGGAGTGTAAAGTCGTCCGTAGGCAGAAGGAAGGGGAAAGAATGAAGGAAAGAAAGACAGACGAGGAAGGAAGGAAGAGAGGAAAGGGCGGACACCCAAAGCAGCTCTACATCGAGTGAGTGGATGGTGAATGCCCCCACCTACCACTGATATCCACCCTTCTGAATCCTACCTCCCTCATGAGGACAGGGTCCACCTGGCCAGGCTGAGATGTGAGCATCATCCAGCCCTCTTGAGTTATCAGAAGAGGCTGGATGACTCCGTTGCTGATACCTATCCAGGATGCAACACAGCACCCCGTACTATTAAGCACATTATGGAAGACTGCACTGCACACAATTGCCTGCACCAACAACACAACATACATTCCTTGTGAGCTCTGTGGGAAAGCCCGGTCTCGGCTGTGGTCTTCCTTAGGGACTCGGGGCTGTTCAGCCAGACTGCCTAGGGAACAACTACTACTACATCATCCCTCTTAATCTCACCGAAAGGGAGTTCAACAATAACGGAATTCTAAGCAACTATCTTCATTCAACATGCCATTTCCTTATATTTACTCTCATCTCAAATGTACAGGATGTATTTTGCTGTCATCTTCATCATCATCATCATTTCTGATTTCCTGCTCCCTCCTGGAACCTCCCACCCACCCCTCTTCAACAGGCTTAGACATACCTCCTGCTAGAATCATATAATCAGACAAATCTCTGCATCAATCAATGAGAGCCTTTGTGTAAACAACATTCTTAACCACCTATCATTCAAGCATTTACACAAAGTACACTTCAGCATACCAACACTGACAAACATAATGTATTATGAAATTTAATACTACCATACCTGATGTTGACAAAAATCACATTCCAAGAGGCAGCAAAGGACAACACAACTGTAGCATGGCACCACAGATTGCTTGCCTCATTCAAACATAACTCCCCCCTCCCCCACACACGACACCATCACAAAAACCAAACAATTACACAACATAAAACAAAATCTGAACAAAGAAAACAGAAAACTGGAATGCCTTTGTAACAACATTCAGCCACTCCACAGAACACTTTCGGCTTTAAACACTTACCAATATCACTAACTCATAAAAATTAACTTCCACGACCCATACTAACATCATGTCAAACACTCTACACATCTCCTCATACAAAGAACATGCAGACACCCTAGTGAACCACAATGCTAGTATAAATTATCCCATACCAAGGTACACTGAGTCTGAAAAACAGTATTCTCTGCACAGTTGATACTTTCCACCTGACCACAACACAGGTTCCTTCAGTCCAGAACAAACACACAACATAATGAAAATACAGAACTCTACAAGCACAAGGCAGTGTGGTATCAACAATCTGCACCTGAAATATTTGGGACCACAAGGCATCCAGGCCCATGCAAAACATTACAGTAGTAACTCCTCATATTGCATCCTGTAGTGTCCCCATCAACTGGAAACACAGAACAATCATCATTACACTCAAATCAAACAGACCCTGCACATCCTTCTTCATACAGACCCATAACACTTCTTATACCCACAAAATAACTAAATTTCTGATTCTTAACAATGTTACACTATATATTTGCCTTGTTCCCTCACAACATGGCTTTAGAGCAGTACACTCCATGAATACCTTTCATGCCAACCTAACACAACATGCATCTGATGGGTCTGCCTGGTCAGACAAACTGGAGTTGAGCAATGACAACAGCATCATTTCATTCAAGCACAAATCAATCAGTCTCACTCTACCATGTATATGTGTGCTTCTTTGTGCTGGAAATATCAACTGTTAATGCACAGAGCACAATCTTTCCTGACAAATGTCCTTCTATTGCAATCCATTTTTGTTCTCCCCCAGCATACCAAAGCAAGCCATTTCATCGTTCACATGGCCAGTGTTAACTCCTCCATCCACAAATACTCCTGGGCATTTGTTTTATCACTCCATTTAGTTGTCTAAATGTGTCAAAACCTACTGTTCTCCTACTCACACCTATCATTACAAGATGAATAGGGTACATAATGATCAACCCATTTTCATCGTCTTAACCCTTTGAGATTCCAATGAAGCTTTTTGGTGTCATTTCTAATCCAACCTCAGAGATTCCAATGATGAATTTATTCATCATTTTAAGATACTTTTGTAAAATATTCACCGTAAATCGCATTCATGCGTCACAACAAAGAGACTTGGGCATGATGTTGCAGAATGCTTGCTCTGTGCGTGGCAGGTACTGTGCAGCTACTATGACTCATGGTTTAGTTACTTTATTCTTGGGGAAAAAAATTCTAAGGCAAGGGATAAAATTTTTGATTTTTGCCTAACTTCAACTCGTCATTATGACTTTTTATTTTCTTTGTTTTCCTTTTTTGAACATACTATGATAATGTACAACTATTCAGCTTTAAAAAGACACCAAAACCAACATTCTATCATGAAAAGTGTCTTTACACTGACCGATCAAAGTAAAAGATTGCGAAGCGAATATGCGGCCGAGAATCATAAAAAATTGTGCATCTCTTTCCCTTCGATTTACCGTTCAATAAAATGCAGAAATACCATAATCTATATATCATTGTAAACATAATTTATTGTAGTTTTGCATGGTTTAAACCAGATTTATGTATCTTTAATACCTTTTTTTTGGCCAAATATTTATCTATGGCAAGGTATAAATGTTTTGGTTTTTGCCTAACTTCAACTCAGCATTTTAACTTTTTATTTTCTTTGTTTTCCTTTTTTTTAATATACTACGATAAAGTGCAACTATTCAGCTTCAAAATGACACCCAAACCAACATTCTGTCATAAAAAATGTATTTACACTGACCGATCAAAAAAAAAGATCACAAAGCGAATATTAGGCCGAGAATCATAAAAAATTGTGCATCTCTTACCTTTTGCTTTAGCATGAAATAAAATGCAAAAATTACCAAAATCTATATATCAATGCAAAGTTAGTTCATAGTAGTTTTGCCTGGTTTAAACCAATTTACATATCTGTAATAGTTTTTTTTTTTTTGCCAAATATTTTTCTAAGGCAAAGTATAAAATTCCTGGTTTTCGCCTACCTTTAACTCATTTTGACTTTTCATTTTCTATGTTTTCTTTTTCTGAACATACTACAATAAAGTACAATTTTTCAGCTTTAAAATGGCACCAAAACCAATGTTCTTTCATGAAAAGTATATTTACACAGAGCGATCAAATAAAAATATCTTGGCACAGGGATGTTGGTCAGCACAAGAGTGGCTGACTCTAGCAGGGACATAATCTGCCCAGCCCAGAGACTTGATAGGGTTAAATCTGACATACAGGCACCTTGTATACTTCCTCTCTCCCATTCATTGCTACAATATTTTTAACTCCCCCTTTACTACACCCAAATGTGCTTATAACCAACCTTATGCATTTCACATCTTCTCATTCACCCAAATCAGTCCCTTTCATTTTAGTCTTGCACAGTACCACCAAATAACAGTCACAGGTAGCAGTGACCAATGTTCAATCACATGATGTAGTGCTGCCTACTACCTCCTTCACCTTTATCATTCTGTGTCTGCCCTCCTCTCTTCCTACTTTCCTTCTTGTAACTTTTAATTATGGTTTTCTT
>JAGKTI010000410.1:54734-65373 GCA_018397915.1 Birgus latro
TGTGTGTGTGTGTGGCATATTCTCTCTTCCTTGCACTATGTTTGCCTACCACATGCGATGCACACAACAGATTTCTCCACGAACATTCACTGCACGACATACGTATACAATGTCATATATGTGTCGCTGTGTGGTGTATTTTCTTGTCTCTGATCATTACATAAACTTTCTGCTGTCAGTCAATGCACGCAATATTTCTCGGTGAACACTCACTGCACTATTTTACACGTATATTTCACACTGAACCATATGCAATATAAAACACTATCACATGATTCCATCCCAGGCTCCTCTGTTATTCCCTTCCTTACTGTATGGCGTACGAGAGTGCCTGTTACCTTAGCAACTAATGCATATGTCTATGTATCTCTATGGCATAACATAATGCCTGCTATGGTAGGTCAGTTATTTCACTAATCCAGGCACTACATGTTTCACAGATATAAGTAATGGCTTCACTATAAGGGTAAAATACATCATTTACAGGCAGGGTGAGAGTGGAAACCCCGCTATAACAAACCAGACTCCAGCCTCTAGGCCTAATGGCTGATAACGGGCCCCAGTGCTTTACAAACAATATATCTATGTTCAATAGACACAATCACTTCACAGTATAGTCAAAAACACTATACAATCACAATATTTCAATGATGGCTTCAGCCTCGGGTGGGAGGGGGAAAATGGAGGATTTAAAGGGACAATGCAATGCAGCACGACCCTGCTGTCTGACTGCTAGTAGAGCACTGAGATTTTATCACTACGTACAGGCCCATATGAGCCGTGCTGCCAAGGTCTTACCTCGGGAGAGACACGCAGCTGCTAGAATGCACCAAAATTTGACGCAAATTGACCAAAAACTTATTTTTTTGTTAATTTTTTTCACTTTTTCACACGATTTCCAACCCGTGTGCTTCTACACACCACACCACATGGAACGCAAATCTCGGTTCCGTGCGCGAAAGGGTTAAAGGAAGAGACAGACCACAGGCCCTACCTACACAGCCCCGAGCCCAGACAGGGAGAACAGGGACAGCTCCAGCCCCATCCTGGAATTCTTGGCCAAAAGCTCTGCCAACAGAGCCTGCCACATGCCTCCCATCATTCCTGCCACTTGGTAGCCGGGACAAAGTTTTCCAATCATATGCCCTTCCTGGCATCAACCAGTGTTGTAGAAGAGTAGGATGTGAGGTATGTATATGATGATGCTGTAGTTATACACAAACACAGAATACACTCAACTTCTCTAAAGAATCAGTGTCACAAATGGAAACTTAAACACGATTCTTTGACAACCTACACATGCTGTCCCTGGTAGCTAAATGTCAAAAAGACAGTTGAAATGGCCCAGTGTTTCCCTACATGACCTAGGTAAAGGTATCAACATAATCCTGCATTCAGGTTGCCAGTGCTCATTTGTGGGGAATTTCATCTGAAGTCATTTTAGATTGTGAGATCCATTCAGGTTCAGTCAGATCTGTCAACTCACATCACTTCAGATCCAAAGTGATGTAATGAGACCATTCCAGCTACATCCTTTACTTCCTTCTCCATCCTGCAATCTTTATTAAACATTAACTATTCTATCTACAAATACATTATTAAATCCTATTCTGTCTCAATAAGAGAAGAGGTTCCCTAGGCTAGGTTCTTATTCTACAATTCATCTCTATGCCTTTTTCAAACTCACTTTGTTCTTCCCTATAATTACTTCTATTACATCTTGTGTGCAAGGTGAAATTCGTACAGTATGTATGTATTAGATGTCTGTATCTGTCTACCTATAGCCAGATGCCAAAATCCCGTAAGGGGTGGCCTTTGCTTGAATTAGTTGTTTTACAAGGAGGGGCACTAACCCTCTGCCAACCCACTTGCTGACATGTAGGAAACACATGTGGGTTGGTTATATGGTTACCACCCACCACTGTAAATGGTTTCCTGGTTTACAGGAAACCATTAGGCTTGTCACCCAATGTAAAGCCACCTGAAAAGGATAGAAGGGTAAAAAAAAAGTGACAGGAAAGATGGGAAAAATATGATGAGAGGAAGGAAAACACAGAAAATGAATGATAAAGGTGAAGGAAGAAGTAGGCAGCACTACACCAAGTGAGTGGATGCCTACTTCTTCCTTTACCTTTATCATTCTTTTTCAGTGTCTGTCCACTTCTCTTCCAATTTCTCCCATCTTTGCTGTCACTTTTTGTTACTCTTCTTTCCTTTTCAGGTGGCTTTACACTGAGTGACAAGCTTAATGGTTTCCTGTAAGCCAGGAAACCATTTATAAAACTGGGTGGTAGCCATATAACCAACTCACATGTGTTCCCTACATGTCAAGTGGGTTGACTGAGGGTTAGTGCTCCTCCCCGTAAAACAAATAACTCAGACAAACGGCCACCCTTCATGGGATTATGGCGTCTGGCTATAGATACTAGAGACATCCACATAAATACTGTACCAATTTCACCTTGCACACACACACTGTCTCTTCCATTATATCACCAAAGAAGATGAATGTACAGTAAACTCTCAATTATCCGACGCTTAGTGGCCAACGGGATGACAGAATACTTGATGTACTGACTGAAACTGACACAGTACCCCCCAAAACCCTCCCAAAGGGGGTCTAACCCCTATAAAACCCTATAACTACACTGTATAACTGTTCCATCACAGAAAAACACCCTTAAATACTCTAATATGCATAATAAAATGTCATTGTACTATACACTATGCACTGTATACCTGATCCTCGGAGACAGAGTTAGGCAGGGCGAGGCAGGTTAGTACAGCAGACCTAACCAAGCAAAGGAGAGATGGGTGAGCAATGAGTGACAAATAAAACAAAATTTTAAGGGGAATATTCTCCCCAGGGAGTAGAATTTCTTGATAAATCTTGTGTGGTTAGTGACAGGGCATGAATATACAAAGGGATGACAACAATAGGCAGGAACTCCATCATAAGCAGAGCTGCAACTTGAAAACATGGCTACCACGTAGCATGCTGGCAAGAGAGTGGCAGCCTTAGGGGAGTGGGGGTGGCTAACACATTGTGAAGCATTTTGTGATAAGAAACACACGAGGAAAAACTGAATTTGGGATAAGATACACACTGTATGAAATGTATTGCGGAGGAGAGATATACCACTGGGCCACAATTTAAGGCAAGGAAGTAATGATCTTACAATGATACAAGCATCTAAGTCCTCTCTTTATTATTCTACAACACAATATCATTCAACTGCATGACAGAAACAAAATGAATGCGTTAAGGTTTCGGATTTCCAAATGGCTACCTTTGCTTACAACCCATGTGCTGTGCTCTTGCCGGTCAATGCTAGGTTTCCATGACCCATGTCCACCCACATGACCTACAACCTACACCTGACTGCCTCAGCCTTACTATTGCATTAACTGTCAATGCAACTAGAAGAACATTTCTGTTTCTTGCTCGTTTCATCCCACAGTTCTGACTATGCGGTGCCAAACTTAGTAGCAATGCCTTGGCACTCAGAAAGTGCTTCTCCTCACAGTGAAAGCACTAACAACACAAGAAAAGGATTTACATGTATTCTCAATTTACCTGTATTCTCAAGGAAACGGAAAAAAAACTCGGACAGTGTAGTGTGTGGTGTGGGAGCTTAGTGCGAATGAGAGTTGCATTCAGACAATCAGAAAAAAATGAGCTGGGTATGTTTACAATGTGGCTACGCTCTTTGCTGGAAAGTGACAAAAGTGAAGAGGTTAAAAAGAAGGGAGCAGTAAAATTCACAAGTTTTCATGTTTAGTGCAATGAGTGTGAAGAGAGTTTTATGACAATTCATGCTGGGTGGTGACCATACAACCCACCCACACATCTTCCTTATGTGTCTACAAATGGGCTGGCGGAGGATTAGTGCCCCTCCCTGTAAAACCACTAGCTCAAAGACAAACGGCCACCCCTTATGGGATTATGGCATCTAGCTATGGACAGATGGACTGTTAGGAGCTGAAAGACTTGGAGGTTACAAAATTTGTTCCTTATGGCATGTGACAAGCTTCAGTGTTAATGTAAAAAGTTAGGTAATATAGTTATGTGAGTTCAGTTCTTGTAAATTATGTTATCAAACAAATTCATATTGCTTGGCTGACTTGTTTATTATTCAGGATACTGCACTCATGTTTACTGTACAAGTTGTATGCAGTCACTCCATGCTGACAAATTCATTGTACTTTTCCTTTATTGCTGATGACTAATGATAATTTCAAAAACAGTTGCACTTTTTTCTTTTTTTTTATAGACAAAATGCACCAAAAGTAATTCTCGGCAAACCATATGATGCTGGGAGGTAATTTTTCACAGGTTACTCTTGGAAATTTATGCTTGGTTGGTATTTGGGGCTCTACAGGTGAGGCTTGGTGACAATCCTACGTGGTTTAAATCATGGGAGGTCTAGGGGTAAAACTTCTCAGTTAGGTTAGCTTGGAATGCACTGAAATGTCCAGTCAGCAAGACTGTATGTAAACATCCTGCTGCAGGCAGCTAAAGCAGATATACTGATAATAACTGATCTTTATACTGTATATATATGTGGGGCAGTGCGACAGAAGGGATTCACAGACCACCAACCGGAAAATGCATTTTTGTTGCATAACATTATTTTCACCCATACTCTATCACATAGCCTTGGATGAAAACACTTTCTGCCACTGGAAGTATGGCTGAAAGTTCTTTAAAAGAAAAAGTACATTGTTCTTAAGCTAGCTACCTGACATTCGCCCAGGAATGGAGGAGCGCATCTTGGCTGTGTGTGTGTGTGTGTGTGTGTGTGTGTGTGTATTTACCTAATTGTATTTACCTAATTGTGATAAACAGGAAATGAGCTACACTCGTAGCGTCCCGTCTCTGTTTCTCAGTAAGTCAAATTTTGCTTTAAACTCGTTTAAGTTTTTAGACTGGACGATCTCTTTGTCCAGGCTATTCCACAGGTCTATGCATCTATAAGGAAAACTATATTTCTTGACGTCCTTCAAGCAGCTTGGCTTCTTTAGTTTCATTCCGTGTCCCCTTGTTACCCTCTCATCCCACACAAACAGATTTTCTCTGTCAATTTTATCTACTCCTATCATGGTCCTGAACACTGCAATCATGTCACCCCTCTCTCTCCTTTCCTCTAAGGAAGGCAAATCCAGCCTTTCCAGCCTCTCTCTGTACGACAAATCAGCCAGACTGGGGACCATCTTGGTTGCTGTTCTTTGTATTCTCTCAATCTTGTTTATATCTTTCTTTTTGTGTGGGGACCACACTACTGCTGCATATTCTAACCTGGGGCAGATCATGGCCACAATCAATTTTTTCATCATCTCCTCATCCATGTAATGAAATGCCACTCTTATATTGGTCAAGAGTTTGTATGTCTCTTTGACTATCTTATTTATGTGCCTTCCAGGTGACAAACTATCCTGGACCAGCACTCCCAAATCTTTCCCTTCTCTCACTTTTCTAATTGGTTCACTGCCCATCAAATAATTCTGTGATGGTCTCTTGGTACTTTTACCCATTTCCAATATTTTACATTTTTTTGCGTTGAATTTCATTTCCCACACCCGGTTCCAACCATGTATCCTATCCAGATCCTCCTGTAGCATTCTACAGTCCTCTTCAACCTCTACTTTTCTCAAGATCTTTGCATCATCAGCAAACAGACTTGCGTAACTGTTCACTCCATCTACCATATCATTTACGTAAATCAGGAACATTACTGGTGCCAACACCGAGCCCCGTGGGACACCACTCATTACTTCCCTCCATCCAGATGTCCTGTCCTTTATTACTGTCCTCATTTGTCTGTCACTCAGAAAGTCTCTCATCCATTCCAGGAGGCTTCCCTTCAATCCTCCGATATGCTCTAATTTCCATATTAGTCTCTTGTGGGGTACCTTGTCAAAGGCCTTCTCCAGATCTAAGTACACACAATCCACCCAACCGTCAATCTCCTGCAGCACGTCAATTGCCCTTGAGTAAAAGCTCAATAAGTTTGAAACACATGACCTCCCACTTCCGAATCCAAACTGACTTTCAGTCAGAATATTCATCCCCTCCAGATATTTTATCCATCTGTCTTTCAGGATTCTCTCACACAATTTCGCGACCATGCTGGTTAGGGACACTGGTCTGTAATTCAGGGATTCTTCCTTGTTTCCTCCCTTATAGATTGGCACCACATTTGCCCTCTTCCATTCCCGAGACAATTTCCCCTCTTCCAGGGAACACCCAATTAAACTGTGAATCTTATCCGCCAGTTGCTCTCTGCATTCCTTCAGTACCCAATTAGAGATTCCATCCGGTCCTGGGGCTTTCCTTACATCCTGAGTTTCATGAAATTTGTACACTTCCCGCACTTCCACTTTTACGTCTTTTATCACTGCATTTCTAGCCACTCCCTCCCCCTCCTCAAAATCCCTTTCCTTAGTGAAAACTGACTGGAAACATTTGTTCATTATTTCAGCTTGCATTACCGCATCCTTGTAGACCTCTCCTTCTACTTTCAGTTTGGTGATTCCTTCCTTTTGCTTCAATTTGCCATTAACAAATCTATAAAACAATTTGGGTTCATCCTTACATTTGTCAATTATACCTTTTACAAAGTTCCTTTCTTCCTCTCTACATATTCTTGTATATTCATTTTAGTTCTTTTATATTCTTCCTTTGTTCTGTTATTACCTCTCTTTCTCCATTTGTTCCACGCCATGTCCCTCTGTTTTTTTGCTGTCATACACCTTCTATTAAACCACTCCTTTTTCTTGTTTACTTTCCCGCTTACTCTTGGCACAAATTTTTCCACTCCCAAATTATAGAGGTCTAAAAAGATATCCCACTTCCTCTGTATCTCTTTTGTCTCTCTGAAGTTTCTCCAATCCGCATTTTCGAAAAATTTTCTCAATTCTGCAAAGTTTGCTTTCCCAAACTTGTTTCTTCCTTGCCTATAACGCTCATCTCTTGGCACCACGTTCCCTATTATCATCTGGAACTCAATGACCACATGATCACTTTTTCCTATGACACAGATATTTCAAAGATTCAATTACATCAGGTTCTTTGGACAGTAGCAAATCTAATCTTGCTGGTGTATCATCACCTCGGAATCGTGTCTCTTCTTTGACCCACTGCATCATTACATTATTCATTGCTATATTTAACAATTTAGTGCCCCACGAATCTTCGCTGCCTCCCGAGTCCCATTCCTCCCAGTTCACCTCTTTACAATTAAAGTCACCCATTAGGATTATATTGCTGCTTTTCTCAATCACTTTCTGTAGATAACTAACCATGTCTGACAACATCTTGTATTCATCGTCATTCCATGCTCTCGTCTTAGGGGGAACATACAGTAGGCACGGAAAGTATTGACGTTTTTTTGCCGATGTCATTCTTTTTCGTGTTAAGTGAAGTAGGGTCAATACTACCCTCCCCTGTGATGCGAAATGAGCTGACGCTTTTTCAACGGGAGCTGGCAACCCTGCTTGATAGGTTTGGCACCACAGGAGCAGGCTCAGTAATGTTTGGGCAGCCACAGGAGGAGGATTGTCTCTGTGTGTGATGAACCACGAGGGCATGTTTTGACTCAAATAACACACTTATTTGGTTACCTACCACATTCTCATCATGCCTAAAGTACCCAAAAGCAAGGACAAACGTGTGGAAGTGATTACTTTATACAAAGCTGGCCACAAACTCCCATTTATTGCAAATCAGATGGTGTTAGACTGAGGACAATGCAGAGACTGGTGAAGCGGTTCAAGGACAGTGGGGAGGCCATTCCTCCCACTCCACTTCCCAAGCCTGGGAGACCTCGTAAGACAACCTTCAGGACCCGTCAGCTGATCTCAAGGCAAGTTAGCAAGGATCCAAGGCTAACAGCACGGGATTTAAAAGAAAAGAACCCACAGTTGCTGGCAGATGTGTCTGTCAGAAGTGTGCAGCAGCTGTTGCATGACGATCTGGGCTACAGGAGTTTTTGTGTTCGTAAAAAAAACGCTGCTAACTGCACTTCAGAAGAAAAAGAGAGTAAATTTTTGTAAGAAATATCTTGCCTGGAGTGAGGAGCAATGGAAAACTGTGCTTTGGAGTGATGAGTCAACATTTACTGTCACTGGTACCCCTTCATCACGAGTGTACTGCAAACCAGGCAGTGACCCCCTGGATCCTAAGTACACTTCCAAGTTTGTTAAATACCCAGCCTCACTCATGGCTTGGGGCTGCTTTACATATTATGGTGTTGGTAAATTGGTAATTCTACCTGCAAATGAAAAAGTGAACCAGAACAATTATTTGGAGCTCTTATGTGATGTTTTAAGTGACTCTTTCGATAAAACCAAGGCAAAAGTATTTATGCAAGATTCTGCCCCTGCACATGTTGCAAAGTCAGTGAAACAGTGGCTAACAGACTGTGAGGTTCCCTTTATTCGAGATTGGCCCGGAAACAGCCCAGATATCAATCCCATTGAGAATTTATGGGCGCACATGAAGCGACAGCTGCGTAGTATGGACACATCATCTTTGCCTAAACTTGAGACTGCAGCTATAGAGCAGTTTTAGTCCGTCTGTTCTGCAAAACTATGCCATCAGTCTCCCCAGACGCCTTAAGAAGATAATAAAGGTGAAGGGGAATGCCAGTAAATACTAAATTCAATGGTGAGTGTTAATTTATTTGTTTCTCCTTGCTAACCACAAGAATGTTTTCTTTTTTAAAGATGGCATCAACACTTTCCACGCTTACTGTATACCACTGCCATATCTCTCTTCCTATTCTCCCCAGTTTCTAATTTCATATTTATCGCTTCGGCCCTGCCCTCTGCCATTTCCACAGTATCCACATTTATATTGTCCTTCACTGCTATCATCACTCCTCCTCCTGTTTTTTCTTTTCTGTCTCTTCTCCATAATTTGTATTTCCCATCTCCCAAATATCAATATTTTCTGTCAGTTTAGTCTCTACAAAGCACATAACATCAGGTTTGTGTACCCTCAAAAAAACCATTGATTTCTAACCTTGCCAATAAGAGTCCATCAATGTTTGTGTATGCCACTTTCAAACTTTTTTCATCGTTTTTTATACTCTCTTCTCTCCTTCCCTCCGTCGGTACCACTTTGTCAATTTCTGATCCATAACTCTCCAACAGAACTCTGTCTTCTCTTCCTCCGTTCGCTGTTCATTTTTTATCTTTGCTTCCTTTACTAACTCCTTTAATTTAGCTCTTTCCTCTTCGTTTGCATCTCTCCTAATCCAAACATTTTTAAACCCCTCTTTCTCTGACAATTTCCAAGTTCTACTTATGATTTCATTCACTATTACTTGGGAATTAAACTTTACCTTCAAAGGCCTTGCCCCACCATCCTCGTACTTTCCTAACCTAAACACTTCTTCAATCTCTTCTTGGGCTTCATTGTTTCCCTCCATAACCAGTGATATTATTTCTCTAGCTTTGCTCAGTTCCCCTCTCTCTCTCTTTCAGATCTTACTGTCATTCGTTTTTCTTTTATTCCTGAAATTATCACACATTTTTTCTTGTCTGCTACATCCCTGACCAAAGATTCTCTACTTCTTAGTACTCTAACCCCTTCCTTCTCCACTTTTTCCTTACTTTGTTGTTCTATGATCTCCTTCAAATTTAGATTTCCTTCCTCCTGTATTTTCTTCCACCCCTTATGTTGCTCCTTGATTTCCTGAATATGCTCATCTTGCCTCCTTGATTTTGATTCGTACTCCTCTAGTTTACTTTTTATTCCGTCCCTTTCTTCTTCCAACCTCTTATTCTCCCTCTTGAGCTGTTTTATTTCATTTGATGCAGATTCGTTACTCACCTTTAATTCTGTGACATCTTTTTCTTGTTCCTCACTATGTGTGCTAACTTTTTCCAGTCTATTCTGTAGGGCTTTGATCTCTCTCTCTTGCTCTATGGTCCGTTCCTGCAGCTGCCTAATTACTTCCCATACCTTTTTTAACTCATGGACATTCCTCTCCGCCATTTTCTCTACACCTGCTACTCTTGTTAGTTGCAGCTTATCACTTCCTTTACCTACATTTTCTTCGGAGAAGCCCACAAATTCCCGCTTGCCAGTTGTAAACAATCTTCCGTCTCTTTCCGCCATGATACAACCATATGGAAACTTTCTTTTCCACTTAGTCTTGTGTTTTTAGGGCTGAAACCTGCGTTTTTTTTTTAAACTAATATCCGACGGGACCATCACTCACGCATTCAACCACATAATCACAATAGGCTATCTCCTTTTCGCAGCTAGTTCAGCGATTATTTCTCCTCGATCCAGGAGCAGCTCCGTCTCTCTCTCACTACGACCCGTGTGTGTGTGTGTGTGTATAACTCACCGGGTCGGTCAGGATCACTTGATGGTCGTGATCGTCAGCTTTTACCCTCCCGGAAGGAAGCTGAGAGCTCATATAGTCCGATCTATGGGCAAGGCTGTGACCTTCACACACGCACACACCCATCCCCTTGCTCAAGGGGGACAGTAACCACCCACTTCGTCAGTGAAACTTTTCGCAACCCGAGCGAGGCGTGAACTCCCGTCTACCAGATGGCAAGCGAGAACGCTACCACTGCGCCAGCGAGTGGTGTGTGTGTGTGTGTGTGTGTGTGTGTGTGC
>JAGKTI010000410.1:73142-101154 GCA_018397915.1 Birgus latro
TGTGTGTGTGTGTTAGTTGTGGCCAATGAGATCATAGCTGGGCTGTAAGCCTTGCTGACTGATCGGCTGGCTGTATGTAGCAGTTTGTTTGGAGGAAGTTTCTGCCACGCCATTCATCAGTCCTTACTGCACGCAAAAAAGGATTTCTCACTGTATTACAGCCACCTTCTGCAACTTTTACAGAGTTTCACGTGTGATTTCTGGGGTAACAATGTCCCGTCATGCTGGTGATGGCGATGAAAGTGTTCCTGGGCACTCAGGAACTGGTGAAAAGTGGTTTAGTGGCGAAGTCATTCTACAGCAGATAATGGTAAACGACATTTTTTGGGGGGCCATTGCACATTCATACTGTTTAATGGTACTTATCTTCATTCTAAGCAATGTTGTTTATTGCTTAAGCATTCAAGTTCTGCAAGAAAATGGGCTGAAAGTTCAGCAAAATAAATAAAACATTAAAAAGTTAAAAAATACTATTCATCCATCCATCCATCATCCAATCCTATATTGTACCATGCGGACGTACGAGCCTGGGGCTAGGCAAATTGGCTCTGACATTTAAGATGAGAGTGACCAGCCTCACTCATCCATAAGTGGCATTACGTGAGCAATAAACCCCAACCACCCATTGGATATAAACCTGCACCAGCTCAATCCAATTGGAGCACCGTAATTACACACTAAACTACCAGGTGGCATAATTTGGTTATATGGTTACCACCCAATGTTGTTAATGGTTTCCTGGTGTACAGGAAACCATTTGGATTGTGACTCAGTGTAGAGTCACCCTTAGGCAGAAGGAAGAGGAAAGAATGAAGGAAAGAAAGACAGAAGAGGGAGCGTAAAGTCACCTATAGGCAGAAGGAAGAGGAAAGAATGAAGGAAAGAAACATGGAAGAGGGAGTATAAAGTCACCTATAGGTAGAAGGAAGAGGAAAGAATGAAGGAAAGAAAGACAGAAGAGGGAGTATAAAGTCACCCACAGGCAGAAGGACGAGGAAAGAATGAAGAAAAGAAAGACAGAAGTGGATGGAAGAAAAGAAGGATGGAGGAGGGGAAAGGGCAGACACCCGAGAGCAGCACTACATCGAGGGAGTGGATGATGAGCGCCCCCACCTACCACTGAGGATTTTACCATCAAATTTTAAAAAAGTTAAGCTTGCAAGAACACTGCAGAAATTTGAACCCGTTTTCTGGCATTTTATGATTTTGAGTGAGAACACCTTATGTCGGGCAACCCCTCACATGCATTTTTTGGAAAAATACTGTATGTGGTTCCCAGAGTGTAACCCCCTATTTTACAGGCAAAATCTGTCACAATTTAGTACAAACTGGATTCAGTATGAGAGTCTGCAAAATTTATTTCGTGTTCTACGGAGACTATACTGCACATACTTAAAATTAAAAAAATGAGAAGAAAACAAAAGAGTGGGCCATGCAGGTAACAAAATAAAAAAATATACAGAAAAAGCCATCTGCAGTGAAATAAACCCAAGGATAGGAGAGACAGCCAAATCTGGCAACATCAAAAGCAATGTTTTGGCAGTCAGACTCATGGGGCTGTACTGTACCATTTATTGAATATGAATTTGTTTTACGAGGAGGAGGAGGAGGTAAAAGAAGTAAAAGAAAAAAGTAAAAGAAGAAAAAGTAAAAGAAAAAGAAGAAAAAAGAAGAAGAAGAAAAAGTAAGAGACAAAGTAAAAGAAGAAGAAAAAATGAAGAAGACGAAGTAGATGATGATGATGATGAAGAAGGAAAGGAGAAAGAAAAAAGGAAGATCTGTTTTGAGAGAGAATTCTAAGTTACTGTATAAGTAAAGCTGCCAGGAAATTATATTTGGGTGACTCTTCTTTCTTTACTTCATTCTTTCCTCGTCCTTCTGCCTATGGATGACTTTACACTCCCTCTTTTGTCTTTCTTTCCTTCATTCTTTCCTCTGCCTATGGGTGACTCTACACTGAGTGGCAAGCCGAATGGTTTCCTGTACACCAGGAAACCATTTACTATGCTGGGTGGTAACCATATAACCAAATTATGGCACCTGATAGTTTGGTGGGTAATTGCGGCACTCCAATCGGACTGAGCCAGTGAAGGTTTATATCCAAGGGGTGGTTGGGGTTTACTGCTCACGAAATGCCACTCAGGGATGAGTAAGGCTGGTCACTCTCATCTTAAATGTCAGGTCCAACTTGCCTAGCCCCGGGCTCCTATGCTCCTCAAGGGGCAATGTAGGATTGGATGATGGATGGATGGATGGACAAGAAGAATGTTGTGGATTTTTATTTGGGGCTCCCCAAGGAATTTTATCAAATTCAGCCATTGCTGTGGATAATGACATGCTGGACAATGCACTCACAGATAACTGAGTTTACTGTATGTGAGGGTGTGAAATGTGTAAGATCGGGAATGAATGGGCGAGGAAGATGCGAGGAAGGAGTTGCTTTGTTGATGAATGAGGTGTGGCAGAGTGGAATGATAGAGTACTAATGTGTCAGCTCGAAGTGTAAGTACGTCAAGCTCAAGTTTGAGAAGGTGAAAGTCGTGGTGATTGCAGCATATGCACTGTGTGAGGACAGGAGTGAGAGAGAGAAGGACAGGTTTTGGGATGAGCTGGATAAAGTAGTGGGAGAAATCCCCAGGAGCTATAAAGTGATTTTAATGGGAGATATGAAAAAAAAAAATACCCCCTGGGGGTAGGGGGGTTTTCAAGATTTCTCCCCCAGTATCCCTGCTTGTCGTAAGAGGCGACTAAAAGGGTTGGTGATGGGTTAGTGCCCCACCCCGTAAAAACAACTAACTAAAAATACAAACAGGAAGCCTCGGACCAGGACTGACCAAAAGTTGACGACAAAGGAATGGACAAAGGACGAGATTAAGATTGCGACCTGGAATGTGAGGGGTATGAATGATGAGGTGAAAGAGAGAGAGATTGTACAGGTGCTTGAGAGTGCGAAAGTGGATATATGTGGAATAACTGAAACTAAATGGCGAGGTGAGAGTGTGAGAGAATGGGAATATGGATGGGGTATATGCGCGGGAGTGGGTGAGAATGAGAGGGCGAAAGAGGGAGTGTGTATTGTTGTGAGCAACAGGTGGAAGGAGAATGTAAGAGAGTATGGATCAGTTGGGTCAAGGATTGTGTGGGTAAGAGTGAAAGTTGGACTACAAATGTGGGCAATTGTGTGCGTGTATGCGCCAACGCAAGATCGTGTAAGTAGAGTGAGAGAAGAGTTTTGGACAAATGTGGAAGCCTGCTTGGAAAAGTTTGAAAGGAATGAGAGAGTGTTTCTGATTGGAGATATGAATGGAAAAGTAGGGAATGAGAAGGTGGATGGAGTGGTTGGTGAGTGGGGTGTGCCTGCAGAGATGGATGAGAATGGCAGTGCTTTAGTGGACATTTGTGCTGGGAGGGGGTTGGTGGTAGTTAATACCCTCTTCAGGCACAAAATGATCCATAGGTATACATGGCGAGTGGTGAGAAGAGAGGACNGGGGAATGAATGAACGGAAGGCAATGATTGACTATGTGTGTGTGGATGAAAGGATGAGAAGATGTATAATGGATGCAAGAGTATATAGAGGTTGGGGGAGTGGACTTTCTGACCACCACTTGGTGGTGGCCAGAATCAGAGTCCAAACAAGATGGAGGAAGAGAAGAAGGGAAAGACAGGAGGAAGTATGTGTTACAAGGAGGGTAGAAAAGTTACAAGAGGATGGAATAAAGGCTGAATATAGAAGGGAAGTGGAGGAGCGATTGGGTAAATATAGATTGGAGCAGATGGGGGACGTGGAGGGTGTGTGCAAGGTATTCACAGAAGAAATCTGTGCAGCATGTGAGGTGGTGTGTGGGGTGAAGAGAAGACGAAAGGGGGTTCAGGGAACAGCATGGTGGACTGAAGAGGTGAGAGAGGCTGTGGCACAAAAGAAGAAAGCATATAATGAGTGGATGAGGAACAGGGGCGACGAAGAAGCTGAGAGACGGACGAGAGAGTTATATGTAGTGAGGAGGAGAGAGGTGAAAAGATTAGTAAGAGAGAGTAAGAAGAGAGTGGATGAGGAGTTTGGAAGGAATTTGAGTGCAAAGTGGAGGGAATGTAAGAAAATGTTCTGGAAGGAGGTAAAGAGAGCTAGACAGGGTGCCAATGAAGGCAGTGGGGGTGTGAAAGATAAAAATGGTAGATTACTAGTGGAGAAGGGAGAAAAAGTAAACAGATGGAGAGAACACTTCAATGAACTGTTGAACATAGAGAATGAAAGTAATGCAAGTATAAGTGGCTGGGGAATGGCAGGGAGAAGGAGGGTTGTGAGAAGAGAGGAAGAAATCACCAGGATGGAAGTGGTGGAAGCAATGAAGAAAGTTAAAATGGGGAAAGCCCCAGGAATTGGAGTGTGTGGTGAAATGCTGAAGCATGGGGGAGAGATAGTAATAGAATGGATGTGGAAGGTGTGCAGATTGGCTTGGGAGGAGGGTAGAGTCCCGGAGGATTGGAAGTCAGGTATAATTATTCCTCTGTACAAAGGAAAAGGGGAAAAAGCAGTGTGTGGTAATCATAAGGGCATTTGCCTTCTCAGTGTAATAGGAAAAATATATGGTAGGATACTTATTGACAGAGTTAGGGAAATTACTGAGGAATTAGTTGGAGAAGAACAAGGAGGTTTTAGGAAGGGAAGAGGTTGTGTAGACCAGATATTCATTCTTAGATCCTTAGTGGAAAAGTTTCTAGAGAAGGGCAAGAAGTTGTATGCAGCCTTCATGGATCTGGAGAAAGCATATGACAGGGTGGATAGACAAGGTTTGTGGAAGGTATTAAGAATATATGGCGTGGATGGGAAGCTGTTGAAGGCAGTGAAGAGTATGTATGAGGGTGCTAAGGCTGCAGTGCATGTGGATGGCAAACTGAGTGAATCTTTCCATTTGAAGGTTGGATTGAAACAAGGATGTGTCATGTCTCCATGGTTGTTCAATCTGTATATGGATGGGGTTATAAAAGAGATACAAGGTCGGGCAGTGGATGTTGGAGCGGCCCTAGTGAGAGAGGGCAGTGTTTGGAAACTACCTGTACTGTTATTTGCAGATGATACTGTGTTGTTGAGTGAAGACGAAGGGGAGCTGCAAGGCTTGGTAGATGAGTTTGGGAGAGTGTGTGAGAAACGGAATCTAAAGGTGAATGTGGGGAAGAGTAAAGTGATGGCCTTCGAGAGAAGTGAAGCCAGTGAGTGTACAGTGAGACTGGATGGGAAGGAAATGGAGAATGTGAGTGAATTTAAGTACTTGGGCAGTGTGATGAGTAAGGATGGTAGTCTGGAGGGTGA
This sequence comes from Birgus latro, assembly GCA_018397915.1. NCBI lineage: Eukaryota > Metazoa > Arthropoda > Malacostraca > Decapoda > Coenobitidae > Birgus > Birgus latro. Next base: position 78,454 of record JAGKTI010000410.1, read on the forward strand.
AGTGCTCGAAAGAGTACAGCAGGGAAGGAAGGTTGCTGGTTTGTTGAAAGCAGTGATAAGAAACAGGGAGGTGAGCATGGAAGTGAAAAAGTTGTTACATGACAGTATTGTGATACCAACTCTGACATATGGAAGTGAAGCTTGGACCCTGTTGGAGGGACAGAAGTCAAGAGTGAGAGCAGTGGAAATGAGTTATTTGAGAGGAGCATGTGGAGTCACATGGAGAGACAGACTAACAAATGAGGAAGTGAAGGAGTGTTGTGGTGTGCTTGAGGACGTGATGGGAAGTGTTAGGAGAAACACGTTAAGGTGGTTTGGACATGTGGAGAGGATGGAGAGTGAAAGATTGACGAGGAGAGTGTATGAGTGAGGTGGAGGGGGCGAGAGCGAGGGGGAGGCCGAGGATGAGATGGAGGGATGGAGTGGAGAGGTATATGAGAGAGGGGGGTGTGAGTTGGGAGCGTGGTAGTGAAATGGCAGGGGACAGGGTGACATGGAGGCGATTTGTTTGTGGCCACCCCGTTCAGGATTGAGGCGTCTGGCAATAGATAGATAGATAGATGAATGGAAAAGTAGGCAGTGGTCCTGAGGATAACATAATGGGATGTTATGGAGTACCAGCAGAAAATTATAATGGGCAGCGACTAAAAGATATGTCAGGAGAGGAGGTTGCGCATTTGTAACTCGAGTTTCAAACACAGAGATGCACATAAATATACATGGTACAGAGGGAACAGGGATCGTGTTGAAAGAAGCCTGATTGATTACATGCTCGTAGAGAGGTCGATGACGGGAATGGTTGTTGATACGAGGGCCGTGAGAGGATGAAGTGGAGGTTTGTCAAATCATATGATTGTGGTATGTAAGATCAAGCTGAGAGGAGTGAGGTAGATCAGGAGAGAGAGGAGCAGTCAGGGAGAAAGACTGAAAGTTGACAGGCTGAGTCAAAGAAATGGCTGATGATTACAGGACCAAAGTAAAGGAGGAGTTAGAATCAGTGAACTGGAATGAAATTGATCTGGACAGCCTGTAGAATGGATAGGGATTGCTTAGTTAAGAATGCTAAAGCAGTGTGTGGTGTGGCAAGAGTAACAACAAAGAAGAAAGGTACGGCATTGTGGGATGATGAGGTTAAGAGAGCAGTGGAGGAAAAGAGGAAGAAGTGGCTAAAGTGGTTACAGGACAGGGGTTCAGTTGAAAAAAGAATTGAATATATTGAGAGCAAGAATCAAGTAAAGAGACAACTGAAAAGAAAAAAGAAAGAGGTAAATGATGATATATGAAAAAAAATGAATGCAAACTACTCTGAAAATAGGAACTTAACCTGGAAAGAGGTGCGGAAATGTAGATGTGCAAGCGGAAAGAAATGTGATGGTGTGAAGGATGCAGGTGGTAGATTATTAACCCAAGGGGATGAAGTAAGGACCAGATGGAAAGACTATTTTGAAAGCCTGATGAGTGGGAACAGAGAGCAGAGCAACTGTAAACATGATTGGTTTTGGGGGGGTGCAGAGAAGGAATGCAGAGACGTGTCACTTGCACAGGTGAAGAGTGCTGTGAAGTGGCTGAAAAATGGGAAAGCAGCTGGGGTTGATGAGATGTATGCAGAGATGATATAAGTTTAGTGGAGAAAGTGGAATGAAGTGCTTGTTGGAGATATGTAAGAAGGCATGGATGAGTAAAACTGTGCCAGCAGAGTGGAGAAAGGTTGTGATCGTACCTCTGTACAAAAATAAAGGTGAGAGAAGTGAGTGCAAGAATTATCATGGCATAAGTTTATTGAGTGTGGTAGGGAAGGTATATGGAAGAATTATTATAAAGAAAGTAAGAGAGATATCAGAAGTCCTAGTGACTGATGAACAAGGTGGCTTTAGGAGTGGCAGAGGATGTGTGGATCAAATATTTGCAGTGAGACAGATAGCAGAGAAGGCTTGTGAGAAGGACCATAATGTGTTTATGGCATTCATGGATCTGGACAAAGCATATGACAAAGTAGACAGAGAGGGATTGTGGATAATTTTGCACATGTACGGTGTAGATGGTAAGCTGCTAGGTGCCGTCAAGAGTTTTTATGATGGTAGTGAAGCATGTGTAAGGATTAATGGGTATCTAAGTGAATGGTTCACGATCGGTGTGGGCATGAGGCAAGGTTGTGTGATGTCCCCATGGTTGTTCAATATATATATGGATGGGGTGATGAGAGAAGTAAAAACACGAGTAATGGAGAGAGGGATGGTGATGGTAATGAATGGAATAACTCAAATTTGTTGTATGCTGATGATGCAGTACTGCTTGCAAATACCAGACAAGAACTTGGCAGACTAGTGCAGAGTTTTGCTGATGTCTGTGAGTGTCGTGCCTTGAAAGTAAATGCAGGAAAGAGTAAAGTGATGGTTATTGAGAGAGAAGGTGACTCCCAGAGTGATGTCACAGTGAATGGAGAGAGACTGGAAATGGTGAGAGAGTTCAAATACCTGGGTACAGTGATAGAAAAGAGAGGACAATGTGCAAAAGAAGTTGAAAGTCAAGTGACACAAGGAAGAAAAAAAGGAAGAAAAGTATCTGGAGCAATGAAGGCCTTGATAAGAAACAGAGGCTTGAGTATTGCAGCTGGACAAGGCTTACATGAAGGAGTGTTAGTGCCAACTTTAACATATGCATGTAAGACTATGGTGTGGCATGAAAATGAAAAGTCAAGAGTAAGAGCAGTGGAGATGGGACTGTTGAGAAATGTATGTGGAGTACAGAGGGTGGATAGGATATGAAATAATGTGATTTGTGAAAGATGTGGTGTGAGGAAATCGGTGGACACCAGAATCGAAGAGAGTGTAATGAGATGGTATGGTCATGCGGAGAGAATGGATAACAATAGACTGGTGAAAAAGGTATATCTGAGCGAATTTAAAGGAGGGAGGAGGCAAGGCAGGCCAAAGAGAAGGTGGAGAGATATGGTCGAAGAGTGTGTGAGAAAGAGAGGTTTGGAAGTCGGTGAGGCTGGGGAACTGACAAGAGATCGAGCTGGCTGGATGAATGTTGGGAGAGGAAGTGCATGATCAGGGATTTTGGCACCCCATTTTAACGTGGCAGCGTCCGGACTGACTCTATCGGATACGTTTATGTGAAGCTACAAAACATGGTGAATGTTTTTGGCGTATCTGATAGAGCCAGGATTCTGGGGGCTTGAAAGATGAGTGAATGGAAGTGTGGTCCATTGGACTGGGCAAATTTGGGCTGTCTGGACATTGCTACTCCTCACCCTGCCCTAGGGTGGGAAAACCGGATGATGATGAATGATGATGATACTGTATGTGAAAAAGCCAGACAGGGAAGTCTGGAAAGCAAAAGAACTGATGAAGTTTAGAAATGGCTCGCTGAGACAAGCTGACAATAATGGATGCATTCCTTTTTAACCACTTAACCATGGGCCATCACTCTCGTGACACTTGGTGGCGATGGCTCGAGCCATGGGCTGTCAGTTGGGTGCCTCTGTTTTCTTTTTCAGTAGCCAGGGCTTTCAAGATATATGTATGAAAAATTTTAAAAGAAGCCTGAGTGACATTTATATCACTCAGGCTAGTTTTGGCCAATATTTTAAAAAAGTACAGTGAGACCTCACTATAACGGACTAATAATTGGGGCCCCAGCCAGTCCGAAAAATGCGAAATTCCGATAAAAGCGACATCCGGACTTACCCCTGCTAATCCGGACATTTTCCGATATATCAGACATTAGTCCGGATTGCATCAGTGGTTTTCAGCACCACTGCAGTATTGTACTGTGTTATACCTTCACTACAATAATCAAATGGCATAATAATACTGTACTGTACACTGAAAAACATGTCTTTTACAGTAAGGTCCAGGGTTACGTCGGTATCGACTTACGTCAAATCGAGGTTACTCGGTTCGAAAATTTTAAAATACAAGAAAATAAAGAAAAAATACGTAAAGCTCGGTTTTTAAAGTGTTGCTGTTTACCGCAAGATGTCTCTGGTGTTTTCCTGCCTCACGCTTGACCACCAACAAACCAACAATCGCTCTCAGTCTCGCTGCTACTACCACCTGTACTGTAATTTTCTTGTGTTTGTTTTTCGCCTGATTCCATGATGCCTAAGAGACAGCTTCCTAGTGACCATAATGACTCCAAGAAACGCAAGACCATCACATTACGTGAAAAAGTCGATATTATTAAGCGTAATGAGAAAGGAGAAAAAGCATCAGTGATCGAGTGAGGAAAAAAAAGCCATCAAAATTGATGTTAGAAATGCTTACATTATCGTGCTGGTAATGAGGTTCGTATTTCATATTTTATGGCAGTATTTTACGGTAAATTTTATTGTATGATGAAGTATGAAAAGTGTTTGAATTTAGGAATAAAATGTGTGTTGGTAGTGGGCACGTGTGTAAGGACGGGAAAGTGAGGAAGCGGTTGCCATGACGATGAGAAGTGCCGTTACTGCAGCGAGTTGAGCTACTTTGACGAAGACTCGTAGCAAGTACAACTTATATATTTCACATTACGTGAAAAAGTCGATATTATTAAGTGTAATGAGAAAGGAGAAAAAGCATCAGTGATCGAGTGAGGAAAAAAAAGCCATCAAAATTGATGTTAGAAATGCTTACATTACCGTGCTGGTAATGATGTTCGTATTTCATATTTTATGGCAGTATTTTACAGTAAACTTTATTGTATGATGAAGTATGAAAAATGTTTGAATTTAGGAATAAAATGTGTGTTGGCAGTGGGCACGTGTGTAAGGACGGGAGAGTGAGGAAGCGGTTGCCATGTCGATAAGAAGTGCTGTTACTGCAGCGAGTGAGCTACTGTGACAAAGACTCGTAGCAAGAACAACTTATATTTTATTCAATAAATATCATCAGTTCAAAAGACTGTGTTTCTTATACAAACCTGTTATAAGATTATTACATGTACAGTAAAACCTCGATATAACGGACTTCAGTAGACCGGAATTCGCTTTTATCGGACTCGAGGAGCTACCGGTCTAAACTCCTATATATCGGAAAAAGTCCGATATAGCCAGAAAGCAGTCCAGACTGCCTGACCACTTCAGCTATGTTCACCACAATAAGACAAGTAAAAGACATGTTTTTCTGTGCACAGTACAGTATTATTATACCATTTGATTAATGTAGTGAAGGTAAAACACAGTACAATACTGCAATGGTGGTGAAAACTACCGATGAAATCCGGACTAATGTCTGATATATTGGAAAAAGTCCGGATGTCGCTTTTATTGGAAAATCACATATTTCGGACTGGCCTGAGCCCCAATTAGTCCGTTATAGTGAGGTCTTACTGTATAGTATGCGATGTTTGGTTGAAAAATCTGTAAAACTCGACTTACATTCAAAATCGACTTACGTCATGTCTCAGGAACGGAACTCTGACGTAACCCGGGACCTTACTGTACTTGTCTTATTGTGGTGAACATAGCTGAAGTGGTCATGCAGTCCGGACTGCTTTCTGGCTTTATCAGACTTTTTCCGATATATAGGAGTTTAGTCCGGTAGCTCCTCAAGTCCAATAAAAGCGAATTCCGGTCTATTGAAGTCCGTTATATCGAGGTTTTACTGTAAGTCAGAGCGCAAATTACCACCGGCGGGAAGTGCCAGGACCGCCTCCCACAACCCCGCGGTTTAGGGGTTAATGAGGCAATGAACTGACAGTTCTGCCTCTCAAAAGTTGAACAATTATCTTACCATAAACAAATAAAGCACACATAGAGATAGCTTTTGACTGTTGGATGGAAAAAAGAATATCAAAGGGCTGAATGATTAGTGATTAAAAGTATGCCCTGTTACACTGGTTACTCAGCTGCTAGTTCTCTGAATTTTGTGTTTTCCTTATCCTGTCTCCAGATTCTATTCACATCATATAAAAGTGGAAACAGAATTAACATCATTAATAAACAAAACTACTTACAGCTGGAGAGAGCTTGACATTTCCTGGAACCAGACTCTCAAAAACATCTGTTGCAACATCCAACTTCTCAGAAAAGGTGCCTTCACCAAATGCATGGACAGTTTGGATTCCAGAGAAGATCTGGAAAAAAAAAAAAAACATAATGATCTCAAACATCTGCATCAGTACTTTAAAGTTACAAGCAAAAAGTTGGAAAATAATACTGCATTACAATCACGTAAATACATAGCAAATAATTTCAATACAAAGCAACACTGATGGTCCCAGGAATTTCAAACCTAGCCCTTTCTTCCTGAGGGAAATACTGTATTTCCACACACTCTACCCAGGCTTATAGAAACTTCCTAAGCTGGACAGGTTAATTTAGGCCAAAACAAACCCTTTCACTACCAAAGGCGAACAAAATAAAGAATCCTGTGGTTGGTAGTCTGACATGAAAACTACATCCTCAGGTTGAATTTGTTTAAATCAAACAGAATCTTATTGAGTTTGGATTATTCATCTGTATCATTTATAAATGCTCCAGAATGCTTGAATGTGATGGCCTTGGTCACCTAATGGCAGAGCTCCATGCTGCTCAATCTCTGCATAATAATAATTATAATCTTCATCATCATCTGGACCTCCTTTCCCACCCTAGGGCAGCGTGAGGTGTAGCAACACCCAAACAGCCTAAATTTACCCAATTCAATGGGCCATGCTTCCATTCACTCATCATTCAAGCAAAAATAATCCTGGCTGCATCAGCTGGACCAAAAAAAATGTCACCAATTTCTGTAGCTTCATATATACCTATCTGACAGAGCCAATCTAAATGCTGTCCCTTAAAAACGGAGTGCCAAATCTGTGGTTATGCACTTCTTCGCACAAAATTCATCCAGCCAGCTCAGTTTCTTGTCAGTTCCTTAGACTCACTGACTTCCATACCTCGCTTCCTCACACACTCATCCACCATATCGCTCCACCTTCTCCTTTGCCTACCTTGCCTCCTCCCTCCCTCAAATTCACTCAGATATACCTTTTTTGCCACTCTATTGTCAACTATCCTCTCCACATGACCATACCATATCAAAACACACTCTTCAGTTCTGGTGTCCACAGACTTCCTCACTCTGCATCTTTTGCGTATCACATTATTTCATATCCTATCCAATCTCTGTACTCCACACATATTCCTCAGCAGTCCCATCTCCACTGCTCTTACCCTTGACTTCATCTTCATGCCACACCATAATCTCACATCCATATGTTAAAGTTGACGCTAACACTCCTTCCTGTAAGCCGCTCCCAGCTGCAACACTCAAGCCTCTGTTTCTTATCAAGGCCCTCATAGCACCAGCTACTTTCCTTTCTTGTGTCACTGTACTTTCCACTTCTTTTGCATATTTTTCTCTCCTTTCTATCACTGTACCCAGGGATTTGAACTCTCACCAATTTCAGTCTCTCTCCACTCTGTAACGTCATACTGGGAGTCACCTTCTCTCTCAATAACCATCACTTTGCTCTTTTCTACATTTACTCTTAGGGCACAATGCTCATGGACATCTACAAAACTCTGCACTAGTCTACCAAGCTCTTGTCCAGTATTTGCAAGTAGCACAGCATCATCAGCATACAACATAATGAGATATTCCATCATCTCCATTCATTACCAATGCCATCCTTCCCTTCATTACTAGTGTTTTACAACTCTCATCACCCCATCCATATATGTATTGAGCAACCATGGGGACATCAAACAACCTCTCATCACCCCATCCATATACAGTATGTACTGAGCAACCATGGGGACATCAAACAACCTTGTCTCATGCCCACACTGATTGTGAACCAGTCACTTACATGCCCATTTACCCTTACACATGCCTCACTACCATCATAACAACTCCTGACGGCACCTAGCAGCTTACCATCTGCATCATACATGGCAAAACCTTCCACAATCCTTCTCTGTCTACTTTGTTGTATGCTTTTTCCCAGATCCACAAATGCCAAAAACACCTTATTGTCCTTCTCACACACTTTCTCCACTATCTGTCTCACTGCAAATATTTGATTCACACGTCGTCTGCCATTCCTAAAGCCACCCTGTTTGTCACTCACTAGGACTTCTGGTATCTCTCTTACTTACTCTATAATAATTCTTCCATATACCTTCCTTACAACACTAATAGACTTGTGCCCGAAAATTCTTGCACTCACCTCGCTCACCTTTATTTTTGTACAAGGGTACAATCACAGCCTTTTTCCACTCTACTGGCACAGTTTCACTCATCCATGCCTTCTTACATATCTCCAACAAGCACTTCATTCCACTCTACCCACTACACTTAATCATCTCTGGATACACCTCATCAACCCCAGATGCTTCCTCATTTTTCAGCCGCTTCACAGTGTTCTTCACCTCTGCTAGTGTCTCGTTTCCTGGCACTGCACCCTTCTCTGTGCACCCCCAAAACCAATCATGTTAAAAGTCGCTTTGCTCTCTCCATTTCCATTCATCAGAGTTTCAAAACATTCTTTCCAACTGGTCCTTACTTCATCCCCATGGGTTAATAACCTACCACTTACATCCTTCACGCTTTCACATTTCTTTCCACTGTCACTACATTTCTGCACCTCTTTTCTGAAAAAAATCCTATTTTCAGAGTAATTTGCATTCATTTTCCTTCCTAGATCATCATTTACCTCCTTCTTTTTCCTCTTCACTAGTCTCTTTATATGCTTCTTGATTCAATACTGTATATTCATTTCTTATTTCAACTGAATCCCTGTCCTGTATCCACTCTAGCCACTTCTTCCTCTTTTCCTCCAATGCTCTCTTAACCTCTTCATTCCACCATGTCGTACCTTTCTTCTTTGTTATTATTCTTGCCACACCACACACCACTTTAGCATTCCTACCTAAGTAATCCCTACATACATTCCACAAGCCATCCAGATCCATTTAATTCCTATTCATTGATTCTAACTCCTCCCCTACTTTGGCCCAGTATTCATTTGCTATTTTTCTGATATTCAGCTTCTTGACTTTCAGTCACTCTCCCTGACAGCTCCTCTCTCTCTTGGTCCACCTCTCAGTATTATAACCTACAAAACGTTTCTCAAACTCAAATCAACATAACTGGTTACGAATAAGAGATGGGAAGATTTATTTCTAATTATGGAATCTAAATTTACACACGGAATATGGTTAATTCATGAAGAATATCAATGGTCTGTATAAATTTTAATAAAACTCAATTCTATACTGTATAATGCTTAAAATAACACTACCAAACATAATGACGGGACATCCACAAACATAATCATTTGGAGCAAATTAAAGTACTGACCAGAACTACATATGATATACACATTAAGCCAACATAATTTTCTCCTCTAAAAATTCATTACCTGAGACATGTAGTTAACATAGGCTTTGGCATCTTCAAGACCAGGTGGAGTTTTCTTTTTCTTGGATGCTTCCTTCACTGTCTTCTTCATGTTTTCAATCTCCCTTGCAACTGCATTTAGCTCTTGTGGCAATGGCTGCTAAGGGAAGGTACAATAATTTTTAACTGTTGCAATAAATATTAGTACTGCATTATTAATCATTATATTGAGCTTATCACCTATCACTACAATATCTGTTGCTGCTGCTTTACCCTGCTCTGTCTGACACGGCAACCCACGGACCAATTCTTTGGCTCCATCCTACAGGTACAGTATAGCACACACATCATGTAGGGATTTGACATTCCTCTGTGGTAGACAGCATCTCACCAGGGTCACACGAGGGTCCTTACCACGGCGAGGTGCTGGGAAATATGAGAAAGCCTGGCTTCCGGGTGGATGCTGCAGTTGTTCCATCCAGGGTGCACAGTGCTACCACAAGTAGGCTTCTCATCTGAAGTCAACCTCCCTGTATCAGTGTATTATCAATGTCTGAATACAGAAGAGTTGGATGAGGTAAAGAAAAAGTCCAAACAGTTCCATCACAGTCACACATGCTTAGTAAGAGAGAGACTCAGCATCTGGTGCGCCCACCTTGAGCTCGGACACAAGCTTGCAAGTGATGAGGCACTGGTAAATACAATAAATGAATGGTTGTGGAACAGCAACCCAGTGATGTTGCATGGCCTGATTTACGTCAGCAACGATGCATGGTGGATTATACTATTGTCGCACACATCATCCCAAGCTCAGATGTCCAATTAGGTTCATGTTAGGTGCCCTTGATGGGCTCTCCACATTATGATTACAAAGAATATTCTGTGCTACTCTGGTTGTATATGATCATGGGTTATGATGAAAAACAAACTTTCTGATGTTGTTACCATTACTTCTTCAACAGAGGAAGAAGAACCGGCTGCTGAAAACTGATGAAGTGCAATCACAATGAGGTTTCTTTGAACAAAAATTTGAAGAGTGCAGAAATGAGTGCTGATGGCACCCCAGACCATAATGCCACCACCACCAATGTGAACTATTTTAATGACACACGGATATCCACAATATTCACCTTGGCACCAGTAAATTCTGTGAAGCTTATTGGAAAAGCTCACACTGAACCCTGACTAATCAGAAAAAATGAAATCTACACATCATCTGTTGTCAAGGTCACCTCTTGCTGCAATCCAGAGCTGTCTTACGAGTCTGTTAATGAGTCAAGATCTGACCTTGGTAAGGCTGATGTGCTCTAAGGTCAGCTGGAGCAAAACTTCAAGGAACTGTCCATCAACTGAATCACACCTTTTATACATTTCTGCCCGGAATCATGCTAAGTCTGTTCTTCGCTCTGCTAAAAACAATTTCATCCGTGCTAAATGTTCCCAACTCTCCAACTCGAATTCTTCTCGCTCCTTCTGGCACCTTGCCAAAAACCTTTCTAACAACTTTACCTCATCATCCTTCCCTCCTCTTTTCTACTCTGATGGCTCAATAGCTATTTCTTCTACTGATAAAGCAGATCTCTTTGCTCAGACTTTCTCCTCCAATTCCACCTTAGATGATTCCGGTGCTATTCCTCCATCACTTCCCCCCTCTGACTTCCTTATGACTGGCATTAAAATTTCTTCAACAGATGTATTTTCTGCCATTACTGGCCTCAATACTAAAAAGGCATACGGTCCTGATGGAGTCCCTCCTGTTGTTCTCAAAAACTGTGCTTATGTGCTTACACCCTGCCTAGGTAAACTCTTTCGCCTTTGTCTCTCAACTTGTACCTTTCCTTCTTGCTGGAAGTTTGCTTTCATTCAGCCAGTCCCAAAGAAGGGTGACCATTCCCAACCCTCTAACTATCGTCCAATTGCTTTAATATCCTGCGTATCAAAAGTTTTCGAGTCAATTCTTAACAGAAAAATTTTAAAGCACCTTTCCTGTCACAACCTTCTTTCCGATCGTCAGTATGGGTTCCGTCAGGGACGCTCCACTGGCGATCTTCTCACCTACCTTTCTGACTCATGGTCATCCTCCTTTCGGAACTATGGCGAAAGCTTTGCCATTGCACTTGACATCTCAAAGGCTTTCGATCGAGTCTGGCATAAATCTTTAATTTCCAAACTGCCCTCCTACGGTTTCTATCCTTCTATCTGTGCCTTCATCTCTAGCTTCCTTTCTGGTCGTTCTATAGCCGCTGTTGTAGACGGCCATCGTTCCTCTCCTAGACCTATCAACAGTGGTGTTCCTCAGGGTTCTGTCCTATCACCTACTCTCTTCCTTTTATTCATCAATGACCTTCTAAGCTGTACATCTAACCCTATCCACTCATATGCTGATGATTCCACCCTTCACCTTTCCATTCGGTTCCCGCAACGTCCATCTCAGCAGTTACTTCAACAAAAAAGGGATGAGGCTATGGCACACCTAATGTCTGATTTGGCTCGTATCTCTGATTGGGGTAAAAATAATCATGTTATTTTCAATGCATCAAAAACTCAGTTCTTACACATATCGACCCGACAAAATCTTCCTCAGGATTACCCACTAGTGTTTAATAATGAACAGTTATGTCCTGCATCATCCTTGAACATGCTTGGGATTTCATTCTCTCAGGATTTGTCTTGGAAAGAACATATTACATCTCTTGTGAAATCTGCTTCCAAGAGATTAGGTGTGCTAAGCCGATTCCGTACTTTCTTTACCCCTGCACAGTTGTTGACCTTGTACACGGGTTTTATTCGCCCGTGTATGGAGTACAACTCTCATGTGTGGGGTGGCTCCCCACATGCAGCTCTTCTCAAAAGGGTGGAGTCAAAGGCTTTTCGTCTCATTAACTCTCCTTCTCTTACTGATTCCCTTCAACCATTGTCTCTTCGCCGCAATGTTGCATCTTTATCTCTCTTCTATCGCTACTTCAATGGTCACTGTTCCTCTGAACTGTCTGCTTGCATCCCTCCACCTCTACGACGGGCACGTAGTACCCGTCTAGCAACAAACTCTCATCCCTTTTCTGTCCAACTCTCTAATGCAAGAGTTAACCGTTACTCCCAGTCTTTCATTTATGCAACTGGTCAACTCTGGAACTGTCTTCCTCTGTCTGTATTTCCTACTTCCTATGATCTCCAGTCTTTCAAACGCAGTGTGTCCAGGCATCTCGAATTGAACGGATCTTGAATTTGGCTCTCTTTTGTACTGTTTTTGCTTTTTCTTGGAAGGAACAGTATGCAGGCCTGTGGCCTTTGGTTCCTTCTTCCTTGCATAAAAAAAAAAAAAAAAAAAAAAAAAAACTAACAAGCCTTCCCCTTGTTCCAACTGTGTCATTAGCAGCTGCTGCAGCTACCTGTAACACAGGACAATATGGAAGTCCTGTGTTGCTGCCTGTATGCACCTGGCCATGGCCAATCTTGCACTTTTCCAATGACCTGATGATATCTCTGCAGATGTGATATTGTTGTTGGGTGCACATTACTCCGATGCACAACTTCATTCTGTAGTGTTCCTAAGTTTACCATCCCAGTGTCTTGACTCCTCTGTTCTAACATCCGATGTGGCATGACGATTATGAAAGTTATGTCAAAGCCAGTGTGGCTTTAATAGGGGGTAAACCTACACTTTCCACATGCACCACCACTCTGGACAGTGCTCATGCATATCAAGAAATGAACACCTACATGCTTTTGATAAATCATTACCTATGAAGAAACCAACAGTGGTTCATCTCTGCCGTTTACATGAATCATCTGACCTGCTCAAACACTGCTCGGTGCTGACATACCTGTCTGAAGCTAATTCAACATGGACATTTTGGTATTGGGTAGCTGCATTTTCACTGCCTCTCAGTATATATACGTCACATTAACTTAATGAAACAGAATAGAAAAAATTGCCAAAAACTGTATTTAATAATCTTATATATACTCAAGAAGCCACCTATTTTCTAATATCCACAATTTTTTTCCCAAAACATGTACTCTGTACCTTTGTTTTTGTTGATTTGGAGGTGGCCTTTGACAGTCCCTAGAGAGGTGGTGAAATTGGCAGTGAGAAAGCTTGGGATCGAGGAGTGGCTGGTTAGAGTGGTTACGGCTACGTACAGTAAAAGTCCTGTAATCCAAATGGCAGAGGTCTTCCGAACTATTGTTTTTTTGGACTACTGGGAAGGACTGCTGACATTAGAAATATGTACATGGTCATTAAATAAACACTTAAAATGGTATGGGTTATTGTTCTACTCACCAGAAATGCACAGATGGGTAGCTGAATAGCAGCAGGCAGGTACATCCAAATCCAAGAGCAAGTCCAAGCCAAATAAATCCATAGATAAAGGCCAGAGAAAGCCCAGAGAAAAAATTAAAAAAATTCACTTGATTCACTTCGTTTTCACTCAATTCACTCAACAGTAACTTACTATAGTTCATTTACAGTAGGATCTCACCAATAAAAATTTCAACAATAACGTTTTCAGCAATAACGGTAAGTTAGAATTGATACCAGGTTTCCATAATAATGTTTGGATTCACTCGATTAACGGTTATTTTGTGGGAAATGTCTGGGCGCATATTGGATAGCCAGACCACAGCCTGCCACAGTGGTCCGTGGATCGTCGCTATGATGAGAAACGTTTATTTGCTTATTTCCTTGCTCCTCATTCTCTCTCAGAACTCTGAGCACGTGGTTCCAAACTAACCTTAGTTATGCCTAAGCACTTAGCACCCTGAAAGTGCTATGAACACAAGAAAAGCATTTATTCCAAAGGAAAATTTAAAGCCGGATGAAGTGACGTAGGTGTGCAAACGATCAGATAGATACAATGAGTCGGGTGTGTTTATGATGTGGATAGTTTCTTTGCTGGGGGCAAAAAAAAGTTAATGATGAAGGAGTAGTAAAATTCGTGTTTTCACCTGTGGTGCAACGAGTGTGTGTGTGTGGGGGGGGGATGAAGGCTCTGTGCCCAAACTTTGTTATGAACTGACGGTCTTTAGTAGAGAAAATTCAGCTCTTATGGTATGTGAAGACACTATGTGTTGCCGTAAATAGTTAGGTAAGATAATGATGTGGGTCCAGTTCTTGTGAATTACTGTATACTGTCATACAAATTATACTGCTTGGCTGTGGGTCCAGTTCTTGTGAATTACTGTATAATACTGCTTGGCTGTGGGTCCAGTTCTTGTGAATTACTGTATACTCTCATACAAATTATACTGCTTGGCTGACTTATTATTCATGATAACTGCATTTGTGTGTATCTGAGAAGTGAGAAGTACACAATCAGTCCATGCTGACAACTTCAGTACTGTATAGTATGCCTAAGCACTTAGCACCCTGAAAGTGCTATGAACACAAGAAAAGCATTTATTCCAGAGGGAAATTTAAAGTTATTGAATGAAGTGGTGTACGATGGTGTACAGACGATCAGATAGATACAATGCGTCGGGTGTGTTTACAATGTGGATAGTTTACACAGTCAGTCCATGCTGAGAACTTCAGTACTGTATAGTATGCCTAAGCACTTACCACCCTGAAAGTGCTAAGAACACAAGAAAAGCATTTATTCCAAAGGAAAACTTAAAGTTGTTGAATGAAGTGGTGTACGGTGTGCAAACGATCCGACAGATACAATGCGTCGGGTGTGTTTACAATGTGGATAGTTTCTTTGTTGGGGGGCGGGGGGGAGTTTATGATGCGGGAGTAGTAAAATTCGTGTTTTCGCCAGCGGTGCAACGAGTGTGTGTGTGTGGGGGGGGGGGGAGGCTTTGTGCCCGAATTTTGTTATGAACTGACGGTCTTTAGTAGAGAAAATTCGGCTCTTATGGTATATGAAGACACTACGTGTTGACGTAAATAGGTAAGATAATGATGTGAGTTCAGTTCTTATAAATTACTGTATACTGTTGTACGAATTATACTGCTTGGCTGACTTGTTTATTATTCATGATTACTGCATTTGTGTGTATCTGAGAAGTGAGAAGTATGCAATCAGTCCATGCTGACAACTTCAGTACAGTATAGTTTTCCTTTTTCCTTTTATTGTTGATGACTAATGACTTTCAAAGACAGTTTCACTTTTTTTTTTTTCTGTTTGTGTTAATGATTGCACCGAAAATGATTCTTGGTGAAATATTCATGATGCTTGGAGGCCATTATTCACGTGTTGATCATGTCAGAAGTTTTTGAATGATTGATGATGAGGACTTTCAAGAGGCTTTGTGGCACCGTTATTCATGTGTTGATCAGGTCAGCAGTTTTTGAATGATTGATGATGAGGACTTTCAAGAGGGTTTGTGGCAATCTCTGGTGGTTAAAATATTTATGGGGAGTATTAGGGGGGCGAAACTAGTTGGTAAGGATAGGTTAGAATGCACTAATGTGTCAGGTCGGCGAGCATCGTATGTAAACACACGTCTTGGGAGTCATACGGTAGACATATTTATAATAACCTATCTTTAATCATCACACCAAACACCTCATTAACTCCTTTACAGTGAGTTTTATATTACTCATGATGATTTAATAACTAATCTTATTATTTCAGCTAAAAAAAAGTAGCGATAGGAAGGCTTCAGATGGGACAAATGAGTAAAAGTCCTAGGGTGGAAGTACCAATAAACCTTTCATACATGTATTTTAATATCACGCAAATAACTTTTTCACTAATAACGGCATTCTTCTGGCACCAATTAGACATTATTAGCGAGATCCTACTGTAATTTTCACTCAATACACTTTAATTTATTACTGAACTTAATCCGTGGATTGCACAATTACAATTTTTTATCCCACCCTGTGGGGGGAGGGGGAACGTTTATTATAAACTTGAAGATAAACATCCAGGCCATAATCTGGTGAAAAAAAAATAATCTCTCTCCCTCTCTGTTTTTGCGTAGGGTCTTGCGTAAGTGTGCGTAAGGGAGTAGTGAAAGAAGGAAAAAATATATAGCAGTAATCCCTCCACTATCCGACGTAATAGAGGCAAAGGCATGTCCGGACAGTGGTCTTGTCCAGATAGTGGCCCTGAAGCTCCAGCACTGGTCATTCATGACCCTAACCTAACCTAACCTAAATCAGAAAACCACCTACCTACCTCCCTACCGGACATGCACAGCACTTATTTAAGTCCCCTTTCACATAAATAATGCACACACAGCATGAATTAACTGAATTTTAACCAAAAAATGATGATTTAGAGGTGAGTAAGGCATAGGTGCTCACAACTTGCCAGCAAGTGTAAGTAAGTATCAGACATGGAAATCACTATGAAAATCACCCTTTCTAACACCATATGCATTAAATAATGGACACAAAGCATTGAATTCATTGAATTTTAACCCAAAAATGATGATTCTGAGGTAAGTAAGGCATAGGTATTCATGAGTTGGCAGCTTAGTGTAAATAAGTATCGGACGTGGCAATCACTATGAAAATCACCATTTCTCACACCTTATGCACTAAAATATGGGATACAAAGCATCAAATAAATAAACTGTTACCAGAAAGGTGTTCACTGTTCACCAACAGCGACAGTCATTCTTGACCCTAACCTAACCTAACCTAAATCAGAAAACCACCTACCTAACTCCCTACCGGACATGCATAGCACTTAATTAAGACCCCATTCACATAAGTAATTGGCACAGAGCATGAATTAATCGAATTTTAACCCCAAAATGAAGATTTTGAGGTGAGTAAGGCAGGGGTGTTTGCCAGCTGACTACATACTGAACGTAAGGAAGAGACATGATTATTACTGAGAAAATCACCTTTTCACAGCCTGTGCACTCAAATATGGGACACAAAGCATGAAGTAAATAAAATGTAACCAGAAAAATTATGATTTTGAGGTGTGTGGGGCAAAAATGTTCACCAGTTGACTAGATAGTGAATGTAAGAGACATGGTAATCACTGGGAAAATCACCTCTTTCACAGCCTGTGCACTCAAATATGGGACACAAAAGCATGAAGTAAAGAAAATGTAACCAGAGAATGAGGATCTTGAAGTGATTATGGAAAATATTTAGCAGTTGACAATGTTTACTTACAGTCCATGATTGTTGTCTACCCCCATCTCTAAGGTTTTTACAGTGGTCATAATTGCTCTTGAAGCATGTCCAGTAATTCAGTGTTTACTACACTTAATCCTTAGCACTATGAGTTTTGATTATTTAAACAAGAACGAAAATACCACAAACGATCGGACAGCCGTCCACTGTTCACGGGAGTTGAGACAGAACTAGTAGGAGGGTGATTTGGCGGGAAGGGAGCTAGTCGGCGCGAGCGGGAAATTCAAACTGACATGGTTGGGAAAAATTGTTTTTTAAAATTTTTTCGAATTTTTGGGCATTTGGGGGTTTGGACAGGCTACGATGTCCGAATAGTGATGTATCCGGATAGTGGACGTCCGGACAGTAGAGAGATTACTGTATACATTTTTAAAAGTTTTTGTGTATTATAAACTTGAAGATAAACATCCAGGGCATCATCTGCTTGGGAAAAAAAAAAAAAACTCTCTCTGTCTCTAAGTTTGCATAGGGGTGGGGTAGTTATCGGTGATGCACAGCCAGCACAGCCTGAGCTGTGGCTTGCAATGTGACGTTTCCCAGCCTGAGTTGTGGCTCGCAATCCACGGGTTAAAATTATCTGCTGCCTCAAAACATTCAGAGTATTGGGATTTTCGTATTATTGGTGGTTAGACTGAAGGACTTTTACTGTATGTGGGTGCTCGCAACATGGTGAATGTCGATTTGAGTGATGAGTTTTCTGTGAATGTTGGTGTGCATCAAGGGTCAGTCTTGAACCCCTTATTGTATTATTGGTAGCAGTAATAGCTGTTCCCTAGGCAGTCTGGCCGAACAGCCCCAAGTCCCTAAGCAAGGCCACACCCGAGACCAGGCTTTCCTACAGAGCTGTCAAGGAGTGTATATTGTGTTGTTGCCGCAGGCAATTGTGTGCAATGCAGTCTTCCACAATGTGCTTAATAGTATGGGGTGCTGTGTTGCATCCTGGACAGGCATCAGCAACAGAGTCATACAGCCTCTTCTGATAACTCAAGAGGGCTGGATGATGCGCTCATCTCAGCCTGGCAGATTTAGTTTTTCTAGTCTTTCTTCATAACTTAGATCCCTTAAGCTTCGTACCCATCTTTTAGCAGCCCTATGAACTTATTCAATCTTATCTATTTGTTTCTTGAGATGGTGATTCCAGACTACTGATGCATACTCCAGGGTTGGTCTGATGAAGGATATTATTTCCTCATCATGTTTTCATTTATGTATGTGAACGCTATTCTCATATTTGCGAGCAGTGTATACCTGTTCCGTATCTTCTCATTTATGTGGTCAGTCGGAGTCTGTTATTGATAATCACACCTAAGTCCTTCCCTTTTTCTGATATGTGTAATGTTTTACTTCCAAGCTTATAATCCCAATCTGGTCTTTTCCCATTTTTACCAAACTTGATTACATGACACTTGTCCACAATGAATTCCATTTGCCATTTATTACTCCACTCATGAAGCTTATTTAATTCATCTTATAGTTCTTTACAAGAGTCTGTTAGTAATTCTTCTTTGTTTTTTTTGCATCATTCGCAAACATATTTAAATACTGTAGCTTTCATTTCCAATATTACTAGCTATGTCATTTGTGTACACTAAAAACATAATTGGTGCCAACAATGAGCCCTGTGGAACTCTGCTAGTCACTTTCCTCCATGATAAGTAGTTTCCTCTTAGTAATGTTCTCATTTCCCTTTTCCTGAGAAAATCTTGCATCCAACAGTTCAGTTTGCCTCGGATTCCTCCTTGATGGTACAGTTTCCATAAGAGTCGTTGGTATGGTACTCTGTCAAATGCTTTCTTGAAATCTAGATAGATACTGTCCACCCATCCTTCTCTTTTCTGTAGTGTTTCTGCAACTCTGTCATAGTACTACTGCTTAATAGATTTTCCCTTTCTGAAACCAAACTGCCTTTCTGTTGTCATACTGTGTTCTTCTAGATAGTTTACCCAAACTTTTATCAGCTTTTCCAATATCTTACTTACAACACTGGTTACTGATACTGGCTGGTAGTTAGGTGGTTTTTGTCTATTCCCTTTCTTGAATAAGGGGACAATGTTTGCTTTCCTCCAAATATCAGGTAGTTTGCCTTGACCCAATGATTCCTTAAATATTAAATATAATGGTCTACTTAACTCCTTTGCACATTCACGTAGCACACAACATGAAATTTCGTCTGGACCATTTGCTTTTCCTTTGTGTAATTAACTTAACTCTTCTTGTATTTCTTTTTCTGATATTTGTATATCTGATAATATGTCTGGGCATGCATGTTCTGCATCATTCCACTCAAAATTATTTTCTTCTGTAAAAACTGATTGGATACTCTCATTTAGTGCTTCACAAATATCTTTCTCTTGTGTACAGAGGTTCCCTTTATCCGTAAGGGATTGTATTTTGTCTTTTGGTTGGTTTTGCTTCGAATGCAGCTGTAAAATAGTTTCAGTTGATCACTACTTTCGTTAATGATGTCTTCCTCAAACTATTTTTGGGCTTCTCTCCTTATTCTTGTGTATTTGTTTTCTTGCCTGTTTATAGTTGTTATATGCCCTCTCACTACTGTGTCTTCTGTATCTATTCCACAACAAGTCTCTTTTTTCTTTTGATTTTCTACATTCTTTATTAAACCATTTCTTTATTGTCTTCTCTGCTTCTTTGTGCCAAGGGATGTAATTTTGGACTCCTATTTCATAAAGTTCGCAGAACTTTCCATACATAACATTTAAATCTTGTCCTCTAAGCTCTTTTTCCCAATCTATTTCTAAGAAGTATTTCTTTAGGTCGTGGTAGTTTCCCTTTTTATAGTTAAGACTCTTTTTGTAGCTTTCATTACTGTTAACTATGTTATATGCAATCCTGAAGTTGCAATTTAATACTGCATGGTCGCTTTTGCCAAATGGAGAGTGATACATAATATTGTCAATATCATTTTCTTGCCTAGTAATTATAAGATCTAGTACTGATGGTATATCTAGTCCACTTTTTCTGGTGCTTTCTTTTACATGTTGTGTTAGGAAAAACTTCTGCACAAGGTTCAGGAGCCTTTGGTCCCAACAGCTTTCCTGGCTTTTTGTATCTCTAGTATTCCAATTTATATTTGTACTGAAATCTCCAGATAGTATAGTTCTTTCAGATTTCTCCTCCATTCTATGTAGTAATGCTCTTAAACTTTGAATTGTACTCTCTGCCAGTTCTTCATATTCACCTTTTTCCCAAATGTTAGATCTGGGTGGCATGTATAGATTTGCCACAATTATTTTCCCTTCAGACGTATTAATATCTACTGCGATCAATTCTACCTGTGAGGGTGTATCTAGTTCTATTCCTTTGACTTCCAGAATTTTCTTTGTTAATATCATAATCCCTCCTCCTCTTTTTAAGCTCCTATCTCTTCTCCATATATTATATTCCTCTAGGTTTAGGATATCGTTTGATATCCTTGATGTTAATTCTGTTTCAGTTAAGCAGACAATATGTGGTTCCTTTTCTTTAATATAATCATTCATTTCTAGTAATTTAGATACCATTCCATCTACATTTGAGTACATAAACTTAATCATCTTGTTTACATTCTTGTCATGACTTGGGTCTACTACCTTCCTCCTTTTTATTCCCTCCTGTTTATGTACCACTTTCGTACCTGCAGTCCGATTACTTTGTAAAAAAAAAAAAAAAGTGTTTTTCTCTTCCTCTGATCTTCCCTAATTCTTTGTTTTTGCCTCCTCCCTCTTCTCTTTTAGCAAACCCACTTCCTCTTGAGTCAGGCATCTTTTTATCCATACATTTTTGAAATCCTCTTTTTCATTAAGTCTGTTTGCATTTTTCAGTATTTCCTCCACACTGTTTACACTCTGGAAGGTTACTTTCAGAGGCCTTGATTTATTTCTCTCATATTTCCCTAGCCTTTTGTGTTCCTCTATGTCTTTACTATAGATTTCCTCTGATACTTCCTTCAATATGTTCATTACATTTGCCATCTTCTTTCTCTCTCTTGAAATCTTACTTTTTATTTCCTCCTCCTCAATACCAGTGATTACTATAGATTTGTTGATGTCTGCTGAATCTTTGACCAGTTTTGGATTGTTTTGTGTGTATGTGTGTGTGTGTGTGTGGTAGGGGAGTGTTGTTTATGGTGATGTGTTGAGTGTGACTAAGTTCTGCTGTCCAGTTTGTGAGAAGGGTCACTGTACATTTGACTGGGGCTATTGTAAGTCCATTGTGAACCATTCAAATAGTGTGTTGAGGTAAGGTTGGAAGATGTGTCTGGCAGTGTTTGTGTTTTGGTGTGTACATGCAAGTCTTATGTCGTCTGCATAAGAAGCTACGTGTGTGTATTTGTGGTGTGTGGGTGTGTCGTGTATATATAGGTTAACGACAGTAAAGGAAAAAACAGATCCTTGGAGGTGCCGTTTGTGACGTTTCTGATGTTTATTGTTTATCATGGTGTCTGAAGCCCTCTCACATGACTTCAGAAATGGACTCCCACTGGAGATGTTGTATGTTGATTACATAGGAAATCAACCAGCAACAGACCTTATGGTCCTTTCGAGGCTGTTTGTTACAGAGTAGACTATGACTACAAGATCTATCTCTACATGCTGAAGGATAAGGATAGTAAAGCAAGAAGGCTCCCCCCGCCTCCAAACCCTCCAGCCAAAATTGGCAAGAAAAAGTGAGAAAGAGCACCATGCAGCATGGAAAAACTGACATGGAAATTTCATAGGAAAGACTGAAAAGGAAAAGCTACATTATATAATACATTATCTATAAGCTACCAGTATGAATAACCTGAAAGAGAAAGTAGTAAAGTACAATGAATAATCAAATAAATAAATAACGCATGACACTATGTATGGGTACACCGAGTTAACGGGGCGTCTGCGGACGATGAGACTCTATAGACATAACAATGTGAATTCAATAATCCTGTGGTCTCAGTTAGACTCTGCGGGAATTCAAAAGAAAGAGATACATGTGAATATAGCTAAAAATCCCGTGGTCTCAGTTGGACTCTGCAGGAATTCAAAAGTCACAAATAGACGTAAATATAGTGATCCTGTGGTCTCAGTTGGACTCTGCAGGAAGTTTTTCGTTTGTTTTCGTTTTTGAAGGCTCCAACATGCTTGCATGTGTCGGCCTTGGTCACCTAATGGCGGCTCTCCATGCTGCTCGATCTCTGGCAGCCTCCCTATTCAGTCCCTTAACCCTTAAGTCACATTTAATGACCTCGTCCCATGTCTTTCTCGGTCTACCCCCTCCCCCAATATTAACACTTCTCACTCT
>JAGKTI010000410.1:120928-139747 GCA_018397915.1 Birgus latro
GGTTGGGGCTACTTTGAGCCTGTTTGTGGTGAACCATTCATGTAGTGTGTTGAGGCAAGGTTGGAGAATGTGTGTGGCTGTGTTTGCATTCTGGTGTGTGCATGTGAGTGTTATGTCATCCATACAGGAAGCTAGGTGTATTTGTGGTGTGTGGGGCATTGGTATGTCGTGCATGTATAGGTTAAAGAGAGTAGGGGACAAAACAGATCCTTGGGGGATGCTGTTTGTGAAGTTTCTGATGTTCGATGATTGACCGGCAAATGTTACATGTGCACATCTGCCTGCTAAGTACTGTAGTTTGCCAGCCATCTTTTTGTGTTACTGTGCATATTTGTGTCGAATATTTTGTTTGTGAGGTTGTGGTAGGGGATAACATCAAAAGTTTTCCTAATGTCTAGTGTCACTAGGAGTGTTCTATATGGTGGCCTAGGTGTATTGATGCCATCAAAAATTCTCTGTGAAAGGTCTGTAAGATGAGTGTTTGTGGATTGCAGTGGCCTAAAACCATGTGATGGGGCTAGGGGGATGTAAGGTGTAACTAGATGTAATACCAGTCGTTCAATGACTTTGGACGAGGTGCAGAGGGGTGTGATGGGGCGGTGTGAGGAAGGTAACGTGTGGTCTTTGTTGGGTTTGGGGATAGTGATGATAATGCCATGTTTCCAGATGTTGGGTATTATGTTGTGTGAGTAGCTGTAGTTTGATATGTTGGTGAGTGCTTGTATGCCTTGTGATCCAAGGTGTTTAAGGTGTATGCTGCTTATGTTGTCTGGTCCAGCGGCAGATAAATGTTTGAGGTTGCTAATGATGTGCTTCATCTGGTTGTAAGTGACCTGAAGCAAGGGTGTCTTCATCATGGGTCTACCCCACAGAGGCTGTTGAAGCAGAGGAGGAGGACAGCATGGGGCCAAACTGCCGCAACATCCCCCCCCCCGGCCCTTCAAGAGGCCCAAGAACCTAGGAATGGCTTCGGTCGCCCGGGCAAGTACCACAGAATATGGTAAATGTTTTTGGCGTATCAGACACAGCCAGAATTCCGGGGGCTTGAATGATGAGTGAATGGCAGCGTGGCCCATCGGACAGAACAAACTTGGGCTGTCTGGACATTGCTAGTCTTCACCCTCCCCTAGATTGGGAAAAGGAGGTCTGGATGATGATGATGACACAATCATCACTTCTGGGCAGGAAACTCAGCCTCAGAGTCAAAGCTCAAACCAAGACTAACACATTATCCACCCAGTGGTGTATTAACCTGTACCGTGCTGGCGACGTAGATCTACATCCTCTTCAAAAACACCGGTGATGTAGATTTATGTCCTGCAGCATTGAGAAGTCATTGCAAGCAACCGAAGTAAATTGGAAGACAATAACGTATCTCGCTAACTTCAGACATTTCTCCGCTACTCTTACAACACTGATTTAGGAGCACAGGAGGTGAGTGAGTCTTCACAGGCTCACAGCTGCTCTGCTCTCTCAGTAACCTTGAAGATTCAGAGGTCGAGTGGTACCAACCTGACGATTTAACCTACTTTCTGACTTTGATGATTACTTTTATTAGTGCCAGGGATCTCATATTGATGTATTAAGCCCATTTACCAACAAAAAAATCCAAAATCGGTTCACACGCTCACAGATGCTCAGCTCTCTCAGTAACCTCAAAAACTTCACAGGTTAAGTGGCACCAACCTGACTCAATTCAACCAACTTTCTGGCTTTGGTGATTATTTTTATCTTATATTGATGTATTAAGCCCATTTAACCAAAAAAAAATCCAAAATCAGTTCAAAAGCTCACAGCTGTTTTGCTCTCTTAGTAACCTCGAAGATTTCACAGGTAGAGTGGCACCAACCTGACTTGATTCAACCAACTTTCTGGCTTTAGTGATTATTCTTATTAGTGCCAGGGATCTAATATTGATGTATTAAGCCCATTTAGCCAAATAAATAAACTCAGCCGGCATAGAGGGGGTATCAGTTTTCTTTTTTGCCCAGCGCGGTACGGGTTATGGGGGGGGAGGGCGTCCACGCCTGGTGATAGCCATAAGAGGGTGCCATTTAGCTAAATAGTAACTTTTTCATTTCACTGCTTCATAGTTTTTAGTACAGTAATCCCTCCACTATCCGACGTAATAGAGCCAAAGGCATGTCCGGACAGTGGTCTTGTCCAGATAGTGGCCCTGAAGCTCCAGCACTGGTCATTCATGACCCTAACCTAAATCAGAAAACCACCTACCTACCTCCCTACCGGACATGCATAGCACTTATTTAAGTCCCCTTTCACATAAATAATGCACACAAAGCATGAATTAACTGAATTTTAACCAAAAAATTATGGTTTAGAGGTGAGTAAGGCATAGGTGCTCACAACTTGCCAGCAAGTGTAAGTATCAGACATGGAATCACTATGAAAAGCACCCTTTCTCACACCATATGCATTAAATAATGGACACAAAGCATGAATTCATTGAATTTTAACCCCAAAATGAAGATTTTGAGGTAAGTAAGGCATAGATGTTCACGAGTTGGCAGCTTAGTGTAAATAATCATCAGATGTGGCAATCACCATGAAAATCATCATTTCTCACATCCTATGCAATAAAATATGGGATACAAAGCATCAAATAAATAAAGTGTTACCAGAAAAAGAGTTAGGTATGGCAAAGGTGTTCACTGTTCACCAACAGTACCGGTCATTCTTGACCCTAACCTAACCTAACCTAAATCAGAAAACCACCTACCTCCCTCCCTCCTGGACATGCATAGCACTTCATTAAGACCCAATTCATATAAATAATTGACAAAAAGCATGAATTAATCGAATTCTAACCCAAAAATGATGAATTTGAGATAAGTAAGGCAGGGGTGTTCACAAGTTGGCAGCTTAGTGTAAGTAAGTATCGGACATGGCTGTCACTATGAAAATCATCATTTCTCATATCTTATGCACTAAAATATGGGATACAAAGCATCAAATAAATAAATTGTTACCAGAAAAAGAGTTAGGTATGGCAAAGGTGTTCACTGTTCACCAACAGCACCGNTTAAGACCCCATTCACATAAATAATTGGCACAAAGCATGAATTAATCGAATTTTAACCCAAACATGATGAATTTGAGGTGAGTAAGGCAGGGGTGTTCACGAGTTGGCAGCTTAGTGTAAGTAAGTATTGGACGTGGCTATCACTATGAAAATCATCATTTTTCATATCTTATGCACTAAAATATGGGATAAAAAGCATCAAATAAATAAACTGTTACCAGAAAAAGAGTTAGGTATGGCAAAGGTGTTCGCTGTTCACCAACAGCACCGGTCATTCTTGACCCTAACCTAACCTAACCTAAATCAGAAAACAACCTACCTACCTCCCTCCTGGACATGCATAGCACTTAATCAAGACCCAATTCACATAAATAATTGGCACAAAGCATGAATTAATCGAAATTTAACCCCAAAATGATGAATTTCAGGTGAGTAAGGCAGGGGTGTTCATGAGTTGGCAGCTTAGTGTAAATAAGTATCGGACGCGGCTATCACTATGAAAATCATCATTTCTCATATCTTATGCACTAAAATATAGGCTACAAAGCATCAAATAAATAAACTGTTACCAGAAAAAGAGTTAGGTATGGCAAAGGTATTTCACTGTTCACCAACAGCACCGGTCATTCTTGACCCTAACCTAACCTAACCTAAATCAGAAAACCACCTACCTACCTCCCTCCCTCCTGGACATGCATAGCACTTAATTAAGACCCCATTCACATAAATAATTGGCACAAAACATGAATTAATCGAATTTTAACCCAACAATGATGATTTTGAGGTGATTAAGGCAGACATGATTATTACTGAGAAAATCACCTTTTCACAGCCTATGCACTCAAATATGGGACACAAAGCATGAAGTAAATAAAATGTAACCCGAAAAATTATGATTTAGAGGTGTGTGGGTCAAAAATGTTCACCAGTTGACTAGATAGTGAACGTATGTAAGAGACATGGTAATCACTGAGAAAATCACCTCTTCCACAGCCTGTGCACTCAAAAATGGGACACAAACCATGAAGTAAATAAAATGTAACCAGAGAATGAGGATTTAGAAGTGATTATGGAAAATATTTAGCAGTTGACAATGTTTACTTACAGTCCATGATTGTTGTTTACCCCCATCTTTAAGGTTTTTATAGTGGTCATAATTGGTCTTGAAGCATGTCCAGTAATCCAGTGTTTAACTACACTTAATCCTTAGCACTGTGACCTCTGATTATTTAAACAAGAACGAAAATACCGCAAACGATCGGACAGCCGTCCACTACTCACGGGAGTTGAGACAGAACTAGTAGGATGGGGTATGGGTGGGAAGGGAGCTAATCAGCACGCGCAGGAAATTCAAACTGAAGCGGTCGGAAAAAATAGGATTTTTTCCGGATTTTTTCAAATTTGGGGGCATTTTGGGGTTCGGACAGCCTACAATGTTCGAACAGTGATGTATCCGGATAGTGGACATCCAGATAGTAGAGAGATTACTGTATTTCTATCAGCAACTATACTGAAAGTAAATGATTCTATGCTGCTTAATTTTCAATAAATCTGAATTCTGAAACTACCATAAAACTATTATGATGAGTTTTCATTTCTATATTATTCATCTCTGGGAGATAGGGAGTGCCAGTGGATAGGTCCACCCCAGGTGCCAAATATTCTAAGAACACTCCTGTATCCATTTATACATCATCAGCCTCTACCACCTGCTTACAACACACAACCCCAAGGATGTCGAAGAATGAATACCAGTCACGTATTCCCTGCATGTCAGGTAATGAAAGAGACTAAAATAGTAGGAAGTGGTGAAGCTGAGGATCCCACTACCCTCTGAAAGATTTACTTACCCTCAAGTGGATGGTGTGGCAACCACCATCCACTCACTTGAGATAGTGCTGCGTACTTCTTCCTTCACTTTATCATTTTACGAAGTCTGTTCAGAAAGTATCCGACCTTAGGCTCTAAAAAAATTAAAAGCTAACCAGTTGAGCTAGGACACTAATCCCCCTCAAAGTGGACCCCTTCTGACATGACACATGTAACCCAGCATTCTTTCCACCGCCTGAATCATTTTTCAAAGTCGGTTTTTGGTATCTCCTGCAGGTGCTTCATCACATTTGTCATGATCTCTTCTCTTGGATAAATGTTGCTCAAGGCATGTTGGAGCGTACAAATCGCAATCCAAACTTTCTGAAGACTGTTATCACTTGGGTGTACAGGTATGACCCAGAAACCAAAGCAGTCATCCCTGTGGATATGCAGGGTTGCCTCTGCAACAAAAAGCACTACAGGTCTGCAGCAAGGTGAAATGCACTCGCATGCTGACTGTTTTTTTCCAACTACCATGGTGTTGGGCATCATGAATATGCACCAGAAGGTCAGACTGTCAACAAACATTACTACCTCGACGTTATCCATCGCCTCTGCGATGCAGTTTGGCGGAAGAGACCAGACCTTTAGAAAGTGGCAAGTTGGAAGCTGCACCATAACAATGCCCCTGCCCATTCATCTCAGCTGATTCAGAATTTTTGCCCAAGCACAATGTCCTGCTGGTCCAGCAGGCACCCTAATCACCAGACATGGCTCAGTGCAACTTTTGGTCATTCCAAAAGCTCAAAACTCCGCTGAAGTGTTCCTAATTTGAAATGAGAGAAGACATTATGACCAATGTGACGAAGGACCTGCAGGAGATACTGAAAACTGACTTTGAAAAGTGTTTCAGGCAATGGAAAGAATGCTGGGCTAAATATGTCAAGTCAGATGGGGTCTACTTTGAGGGGTATTAGTGTCCTAGCTCAACAAACAGGTTAGCTATTAATTTTTTTAGAGCCTAAGGTCGGATACTTTCTGAACAGACCTCGTATGTCTTACTTCCTCTCTTTCTGTTCCTTCCACCCTTCCTGTCACTTTTTATTATTACTCTTATTTCCATTACACTGTGACAAGTCTAATGGTTTCCTGTAACCCAGAAAGCCATTTACAGTGCAATGCTTGGTGGTAACCATATACAGGGTGATGTGAAGCCTACAATTGTGTCTGTGTTAACTATGTGGAAAAACACCAATGTGGTGCCCATTCAGGAACCAAACCTCCATCTCTTCTAAATGCCTCCCTGTGGTGAGATGCTGTCTGTTGCAAGGGAACACTGGCTCACTGCACGTGATGGACCTGCTGGGACAGTTGCTTGCCTGTGACTGACGAGTCTCCTCAACTAGACAGACCAAGGTTACTCAACATTAACTTCCTTCCTACCTTCCCAATGTTAGAACTTTATGGACTTGATAATAACCTGAATTCAATGTGCATTCTTAGAATATGCTGTAGTATAAACCTATAAGATCACTATACATAATTTTCATGCCACAACAGCTGAACTGAGACAAACTTACTTGCCGATAACGAAGCTTTCCTACTTCAATCTGAAGTTCCTGATTCTCAGCTTGCAGATCATTTGCAGATACCTTCAAATCACTCAAGTTAGGTCCCAAGTGCCTATGCAAAGTACAAATTTGGTTAGCAAGTTTAGCAACAAACATGTAATTCAGTTTCTCTGCGGTAACATTTATGAGATACAAAGTTCAACAATGATAGTCAATCCTATAACCTCATATCAGTATAACCATATGCAACTCTCTTTCAAATATGGTGTTTGATGTTAGTTGGAAATTATCAAGGCTTTTAATGAAATGGAGTTAAACATCCAGGGATAGTACTTGAGCTTGTTGACAGCGATGCGAAGATTGTAATTGTTCTTGAGGACTGTGTTGAAGGCCTCCTTGTCCCCATTAGGAACAGATGCAAACTGCAGCTTACCAAGGGCCATCCGTAGTTCTTCATTATCTAGGATCAGGTGATTGATTCTCTCACGCAGTTCACGTGCCATCTTTCCATCTTTACCACCAACTGCACCACAAAAGACACAATATATGTACAATTCATGATAGCGAGTTCTATAATCATGAAAATTTTTAATGTCATCATCAAAGGTTACAAGAGGGAAACCCAACCACTTCTGTATCCTACACAGTATTTTGTTATGACAGAGAAAACAACAGAAGACCTGTATTATCAGCTGCCTTCTCTTTTCCAACAAACTGCAATGCTATATACCACACATGACGATGGGGCAGATGTATAATATACTGTAATACAGTGTAAGGTTAAGCAGAAAATAAGTTTGGCTATATGCTGCTGGATTTCTTATCCGTCTTGATACAGTAAAAAGAAAGATATATACTTTGATAATGTTGGGAAAAAAAAAAACTACGACAATTTGAACATGAACATATGGATGCAGCAGCTATAAGTCCCTTTGGTTAATGCCCTTTATGTGAAATGGGGTGGATGGGTAGTTTTATGTAGTGAGGTGTGGTGTGAGGGTGATATGGCGCATTATGTGGTGTGATGTAGTGTAATGCTGTAATTTTTGGATGTAATATAAGTATATTATAAGTAGTATAAGAGTAATATAAGTTAGTATAAGTATAGTGTATGTGTAATGTAAGTGTAATTTATGTTAGTTTATGTATGGTGTAAGTGTAATTCTGGACCCTGTTTAAATCGATGTAATGTATGGGAAGTGGACCTTGTAATTCATTTTTTTGGGCTTGATCTTAATTAAAGTGTAGTAGGGGAGTAATATTGTTAACACGTAAGACCGTGTGGAGCGGGTTGGACGCGCAAATTCATGTCTGTTTTTGATAAAGAGGCGAAGAAAGTTGATTCGAGATTAAAATTCGCGATGAGTTGCATTTACACTTGGAATTCAGAATTTTGTAGCTGAGTTTGTGTTTATCATCTTGTTGTACTAAATAATAATGTCTATGAGCTTAGGTAAAGTCTGATTATTGATTATGGTCATTGTTAGCTGTGAAATTAATTTATTTTTCACTGTCGCTAGATCATGTAAGCAGACAAAGATGGCGCCTGGTATTAATTATATCAGCGCGTGAATTTAGGCATCATTTAAACTGTTAGACCTATGTTACTGCCACAAAATTTAAATCATCATAAGTTAATTTGTCTAAGCAGAGGAGGGTGAAAATTCCTTGTTGCAAATTCCTGGACGATTGTATAATAAGTTAACTGTGGAGTAATAAGTCGAAGCCAGAACCGTTTGTAAGAACATCGCGGGATTCCCGGGACGTCCTTGCCGCTAGCCCCCACTTCGAGCTGATGTTTCATGGAGGAAGGACGTATCCTCAGGTATGGTCTAGAGAAAATTCACTGTATTTCCCCCATACGTCACAATAATTAGTTTTCATTCTAACTATATATAAAGTAAGTTGTCTGATAATATTCTCCAATACTTTTATACGACTTCGAGCTGATATTTCATGGAGGAAGGACGTATCCACAGATTGATGGTGCGGCGTCATGTGGCTGGGGTACCGTCTGCGTAAAGTCTCGCAGTCCTAATTGCCAAAGCCCTTACACAGTTCCACTTAGTTCATTTCTTATACATAGTTGTCGATTATGATGTCGTATGGTCCACTTAGTAAAGCCTTTATTCATAAAGTGAAATATTCTGGTTAAAAGCGAGTGAGATATGGAGTGTTGTATTTCTCTATCATGCAGGGTATTGCAAGCGCTGTGATATTATATATTAAATTATTCTTGGGCATCTGATAATTTACATAGATATGTTATATTGTGCAAACCCATGGAAAATAGGGGTGATTATATTAAATATAGAGTAAACCTTGTAACAAGTTGTAAACCTGGGAAATACTATGAGTCCTTTTGAGACCGTGGTTTATGCAAGTCTCTCCTGAGTTAATAATTTTCTATTTCACATGTGAACCTCGTGTTGAGTTAAGAGGTCGAGTTGAGTGTATTCTTAATGTATGTATGTTATGTATCGGGCGAGAAATTCTTCTGTGGGCAGTATAATCAACATCTTGTTAAGTGTAAAGCCCAAGGTACTTCAGTGGTGGTATTCTCTCGTATAATTACTTTGTATCATGATATGTGAGTCAGTTGATTTACGATCTGTGGAAAAGTGAGCTTCCATACTCTCAGATAATCCGGTGGAATCAAAGACTGTAGTATTATTATGTTCTAGTTACTTTTTCTTGTTCGAAGGATAATTTTATTTTATGTATATTAAGGATAGTAATATAGTTAATTAAATTTTTCGTAAGTGTTTGGGCTAAATTCCTCTGGGAAGTTGATTGTGAGATCGAGTGGCCTGCAAGGCATGTTACTATCTATAAAATCCACGCTCTCATATTTTTCTCACGCTACCCTGTTTACTGTCCTAGGCCTCATTGTCCCCTCTTTCATTGTATGGGGCTAATATCTTTTAATTCTTTTTTTTTTTTCCTGGCAATCGCTGGGTGGTGGCAGCATACCAAATTAATTCTACTACTACCTGTTGTTATTTCTTCCTAGTGTTAATCAATTAACGAGGCCTTCTTTAATAACTCTAGGATTCTTCCTTGGTAGTAATCTGTAAACTGTAAATTTCCATAGTTTTTTTCCAACACGACACTGGTGGCAACCAGTGGAATATTCATTACAAGGGATAGCAAAATCTTGCGCCCCTACACTGGTGTTACAGCGGTGTGATATTTCAAAAATTCTATGAGTGCTAAAATTTGCGCCCCTACACTGGTGGTTAAGCGGTGTGATATTTCAAAAATTCTATGAGTGCTAAAATTTGCGCCCTTACAGTAGCTTTTTACTAAAGTCTATGGGAGTGAAGCACCTCATGTCTGTAAATCATTAATAAGACCCAGGCAGACAGAACCATTCCTACAGATGGTTCCATTCTAAAAGTCAAACAAACCTATTCCTCTGCCACATTCTAATCACAGTTATGAAATAATGGAGAATATATATTCTGGTGTATAGGATAGCAAATTCTAAGTATCTGGTATAGTAAAGACTCCATAAAATTGTACTAGGAAAGTTCTACATTATGCTTTTATGGAACATGAAAGGACAGTAAAAATAGGTAACAGGAATACAGTAAACTCTCTCTTTATCGAACCCCAATATGACAGATTTCAGATTTATCGAATGTCTCTGTGACCAATGAACTTTCTCTGGCTATACTGAACTAGGGTCAATAAATGGGGCGCATAGCATGGCTCTTCCAAAGCGCTGGCAACGCGTGGGGTGACCCAACTGAGCTAGGTTGGAGATCTGCTGGCAGGAATAAATAATGAACTGAACTATTTTGGGGCTACTTCTAGTAAGACTGGTTGGGACCAGAGTCTGTGGAGACACTGTATGACAATTGATCAGCCTCGGTCTAGCTGCGTCTTTTGTTATGTACAGACTATCACATTTCTCATGTCACTCAACAATGCCAAGTGTTTTCCATTGTGATGAAGTCATCTTTACTGGGAGTGACAAGTGAAAGTTCACTAGGCATACAGCCTACAAGAGAAGTGGCAGTGAAAGCAGCTTACAGCCATTTATACAGGTACTGTAGTGTGCAATACAGTAGTGTAGCTCCCAAAACTGTCTTTAAAATAATGTGCTGTACAATCTGACGTAATGGACGATGTTATTTGACACGTGTTGCATGAGGTGGCAACAGTTAGTAGACCTGCTTCTACTATGAAGTTGTGCCATCCACATAGCGAAACACAAAACCACAATACCTTCCGACACTAAGACATCACCCACGTGGTATAGATAAATAATGGTGCATGGTTAACCCTATCATGTTTAATGGGTGCGGTGCAAATTTCACCCACTTGTTACCATTCGATGCTGGCTGCGTCTGTGCACATTTCACCTGCTCGTTACCATTCGCGTCGAACGAAATGGTCCCTGTTTTTTGGTTACAGAATGATTCTGTGTCCATTTCTGGGTGAGAACAAAGCACTACTTGCGTCCCCATGTATCTCTCCACCACGCTCAACCTACTCCACACTAGAGGTGTATCAGATATCTGCATCCGCAAATTATCCGCATTTTCAAGAAATCCGCACCCGCATCTGCATCCACATTTGCAATGCTAGTAACATCCGCATCCACATCCGCAGTAATGGTAAATTTAACATCCGCATCTGCATCCGCATCCGCACTCTGAGAATGAGGATATGGGGATATTACAAAACATATCAGTTCATGAAAATCATAAGTACATATATATATATATAAAGGAAGGACAGAAGTCAAGAGTGAGAGCAGTGGAAATGAGTTATTTGAGAGGAGCATGTGGAGTCACATGGAGAGACAAACTAACAAATGAGGAAGTGAAGGAGCGTTGTGGTGTGGTTGAGGACGTGATGGGAAGCGTTAGGAGAAACACGTTAAGGTGGTTTGGGCATGCGGAGAGGATGGAGAGTGAAAGATTGACGAGGAGAGTGTATGTGAGTGAGGTGGATGGGGCGAGAGAGAGGAGGAGGCCAAGGATGAGATGGAGGGATGGAGTGGAGAGGTATATGAGAGAGGGGGGTGTGAGCTGGGAGCGTGGTAGTGAAATGGCAGGGGACAGAGTGACATGGAGGCGATTTGTTTGTGGCCACCCCGTTCGGGACTGAGGCGTCTGGCAATAGATAGATAAATAGATAGATATATATATATTATTATTATTATTCTAAATAATATTATGAAAAAGAATACAGCGGTATAGCATTTACCGTAGTTTTGGCCAACCAGCCATACACCAAGTACAAGTGGAACACTATCAAATGCAATGAATATAATACTCGCATCAAGCAGTGAATATAATACTCGCATCAAGCAGTGATGAAAATGATGAGCCACCAGTTACAATTTCAATGGAAGAAATAAAGAAGTATCACAAACAAAAGAGAATTTAAGGAACAAATGAAGATACTCTGAAATGGTGGAGTGAAAACAGAAGAGAATACCCTGATTTAGTGAAAGTGGTACACATATAATATTATCTCTGTTGTCCCCCAAGCAGCGTCCCAAGTGAACAACCATTCAGTGGTGCTGGATTAATCTATGGTGAAGAACATGAGTATTCACGTAGATAAAGCAGAGAAACATTTGTTTTTGAAGAGTAATTTGCCTTTGTTGAAATACAGATACTGAACTAATGTGCAATGTGAGTATTCTAATAAAATATACATAATACATATACAGTACTAATTTCAATTTACGTTTGCACTTATCTAAATTTAATGTAACTTTACCACTTTCCAAAGGGTGGAGGTTGGGGAGTGGTTGGTGGGATGCATGACGACTTAGGTGCATGTCCCACATCCTGGTAACACAAGTCTGACTTATGTGGCTGAAAGTCGTTGTTAACAATTTAAAATGCAGCGGTAAAATAGGATTATATATGAGTGTGTTGTCCCAGATGATTGGCTGAGGAGTGTAATTGTAAATGTGTACAAGGGAAAGGGTGATGCCCTGGAAAGGGGATTTTACAGAGGTATAAAGCTTTTAGATCAGATAATGAAAGTAATGGACAGAGTTCTAGAAGGTATGATTAGAGAAAGAGTGAATATAGATGAGATGCAGTTTGGGTTTATGCCAGGCAGGGGGACCACTGATGCCATATTCATTGTTCGACAGCGTCAGGAAAAATATATTGGAAAGAAAAGGGAATTGTATTTTGTTTTTGTTGATTTGGAAAAGGCCTTTGACAGAGTCCCTAGAGAGGTGGTGAAGTGGGCAATGAGAAAGCTAGGGTTGGAAGAGTGGCTGGTTAGGGTGGTGATGGCCATGTACATGGGTGCTCGCACCCAGGTAAGAGTGAATGGAGCTTTGAGTGATGAGTTTTCCGTGAATGTTGGTGTGCATCAGGGGTCAGTTTTGAGTCCCTTGTTGTTTATCATGGTGTTTGAAGCCCTCTCACGTGACTTCAGAGATGGACTCCCATGGGAGATGTTGTATGCTGATGATTTGGTGTTGATTGCGGAGAATGAAAAGGAGGCGGAGGAAAGATTTAAGAAGTGGAGAGATGGTATGAGGCACAAGGGCTTGAGGATGAATGCAGATAAAACAAAAGTGATGATATCTAGGGTTGGTGGCGGTACAATCAGAAAAGAGGGAGAGTGGCCATGTGCAGTTTGCCACAAGGGTGTGGGAAGCAATTCCATCTTGTGTAGTGTTTGTGATAAGTGGGTGCACAAGAGATGTAGTGGTATTAGAGGTAGATTGCGAGATGATGCTGATTTCATGTGTGCGGCGTGTCGGGGAGAGCAGGTGGAGATTGTTAGGCGTGAGAGGGTTGAACTTGCAGGTGAGTCTCTTGAGTGTGTGGAGGAGTTTCGTTATTTGGGAGACACGTTATGTGCTGGAGGTGGGGCTGGAGTTAGCTCGGTTGCTAGGGTGAGAAGTGGTTGGAAGAAATTCAGGGAGCTGTTGCCTCTCCTGACATTGAGAGGACTCTCCTTACGTGCTAAGGGGTCGTTGTATGCAGCATGTGTTAGGAGTGTGATGCTGTTTGGTAGTGAGACCTGGGCAGTAAAGGAAGAGGATATTCGCAGGTTTAAACGTACAGAAACGACAATGATTAGGTGGATGTGCAGCGCATCCCTGCGTGCAAGGCCTAGGGGGGGGCTGGGTTTACGATGGAAGAGTTGAGAGGTAGGATGGGACTGGAATGTATTGGTGTTGTGATGAGATGTAGGCTGAGGTGGTTTGGACATGTGGAGAGGATGGGGGATGATAATTGGGTACAGAGGGTGAGAGGTGTTAATATATTGGGGAAGAGGTTGGGAGGGGTAGACCGAGAAAGACATGGGACGAGGTCATTAAGTGTGACTTAAGGGTTAAGGGACTGAACAGGGAGGCTGCCAGGGATCGAGCAGCATGGAGAGCCGCCATTAGGTGACCAAGGCCGACGCATGCAAGCATGTTGGAGCCTTCAAAAACTAAACGAATCTTAAACGATTTAAAAATAATCCGAAACCGCGATGATATAGTCATCAGACATCCGCATCCGCATCTCCATCGTTTCGTTTAGTTTTTGAAGGCTCCAACATGCTTGCATGCATCGGCCTTGGTCACCTAATGGCGGCTTTCCACGCTGCTTGATCCCTGGCAGCCTCCCTGTTCAGTCCCTTAACCCTTACGTCACACTTAATAACCTCGTCCCATGTCTTTCTCGGTCTACCCCTCCCCCAATATTAACACCTCTCACCCTCTGTACCCAATTATCATCCCCCATCCTCTCCACATGTCCAAACCACCTCAGCCTACCTCTCCCCATCACAATACCAATACACTCCAGTCCCATCCTACCTCTCAACTCTTCCATCGTAAACCCAGCCCCCCCAGGCCTTGCATGCAGGGACGCACTGCACATCCACCTAATCATTGTCATTTCTGTACGTTTAAGCCTGCGAATATCCTCTTCCTTTACTGCCCAGGTCTCACTACCAAACAGCATCACACTCCTAACATATGCTGCATACAAAGACCCCTTAGCACGTAAGGAGAGTCCTCTCAATGTCAGGGGAGGCAACAGCTCCCTGAACTTCTTCCAACCACTTCTCACCCTAGCAACCGAGTTAACTCCAGCCCCACCTCCGGCACATAACATGTCTCCCAAATAACAAAACTCCTCCACACACTCAAGAGACTCACCTGCAAGTTCAACCCTCTCACGCGTAACAATCTCCACCTGCTCTCCCCGACATGCTGCACACATGAAATCAGCATCATCTTGCAGTCTACCTCTAATACCACTACATCTCTTGTGCACCCATTTATCACAAACACTACACAAGATGGAATTACTTCCGCAAAACAATATTTTTGAATATCTGCATCCGCAATTTTAAAAAGTTTATATCCTCATCTGCATCCACACATCTGCATTTTTAGACATCTGATACACCTCTACTCCACACCCAACGTCACCCAACTGCCCCAGTCAGTGTGCTATGAGCCTTGCTCGAGCGGAAGACAATTTCCTTTCGTGAGCCGTAAAATCGGCCCTAACTGACTTACAGTAATTCTTTATACACCTAAATGTAGCCAAATAAATTCTCAATAACTTTTTCTCAGGAACATTTACCATAAAAATTATATTTCTATGAGGAAAACTGAGGTAAAAAAAAATAAATACATTAAGGCATAATTTACATTTGGCCAATCTTTTTTACAACACCAAAAGCAAGTACATTTATTCAGGATTACAGTGGAAAAAAAAATTACAATTATAGAAGCATAAATATGGGTGCGAGGATAAATTGTTTATGAACTATCAAGTGTGCAGGAAGAGTGTGGTGACGGGGGTTCTCAGAGTGTGGCCTTGGGCGCCGAAGCCCACCTCCCGAGTACTCGCTCACAGTAGGTCACAGCCTACATTGAATGGTAATGTGACGGTTAAAATAGTCCAATATGCAGGCCCTAAATTATTAAGCTTTGCACTGTTGACCTGTACTTGGTTGTGATAATGAAACAGTTGTGATGGACTTCTCGTGTTGTTTCATGATCTGTGGTTTCACTCATATTCAAACATGGCAACTCAGCCGAACATTGTTACTGTGTTTCCCAAAATGCATGTAGCATGGTATAATATGCCGTAATGGGTTATATTCTTTTAAAGAGAGGTATAAATATTACAGAACAGTTACCATTTATATGTCGATGGTTGTTTGCAGTCATATGGTAGCGCTGATATTCTTATTAGCAGCAGTGCCTACAACAACTTACCTCACTTGCCAACCTTACCGAAATGACACGTGGTCAGGCAGCATGTTACAAACTGTTCATTAAGCCATCCTTCGCAGAAGACATTAAAATTTCATACCGTTCATTAAGACATCCTTTGCACTAGACATTAATCTGTCATGTCCCAACTGATTTCCCACCTCCGATACCCCCCAGTCCCGAGCATTTTTGGATTTTTTTTGGGGGGGGCTAAAACATCCGTTTTGGTGAGAAACGAAGGAATATGAACAAGAAAGTGGTTACCTGGATCCCCAAGTGGTCAGAACAGGTGAGCCCCCCTGGTGCAGGTATCGTATTCTGTCACTGCCGAGTCTAGCTCGCACGTTTTCTATGGTAGGTAATTTTGGGATAAACAACCAATAACAAGTCTACATTTATTCATTTTGAACTAATAAACAATAAGAATAACAATATAAGGGTTTTCAATGAGATATATAGGAAAAATAAGCATTGTTCCATTGCGCGAGCATAGCGAGTTTGGTCATTTTTGTAACATATCATCTTAATTACTTGCATATTACTGCTTCAATGACATTTTAGCATTTTTGATTTTATGTAAATGGTTTCAGCTGTTTATATTCATTATGATGATATTTAGCATAATGCTAGCGTATATGTGCATACTCAGCGCACTCACTATAACTCATTTTTCAACGTACATAACATTTTTTCTAGTTTCATATTATTCTTTCAATGCCATTATAACACTGTAGACCCAATGTAAATGTTTTCACCTATTTAAAATCCTTACGACGATATTTAGCGCACTGCTATCGCATAATCGCGTAGCAAGCACACTCACTACCACTTGTGTTCCGACTTAGAATATATTTTTGCACTCACATCATACATTTCAAATAACAGAACACCCGTTTACACTTTATACTAATAATTACATATACAGTATATATGCCTTATAATTACACTGAGCGACAGAATATCGCACCTTTATACACTCGCTAGGAATGTTTCGACTTAGAATATATTTATGCACTAAATAATTTTCAACTAATATTATACCCGTCTCCACTTTATACTAATATTTACATATTCACTGGCCTTATAATTACACTAAGCGTCAGAATATCGCACCTTTATAGACTCGCTAGGAATGTTTTGACTTAGAATATATTTATGCACTAAAATAATATTTATCAACTAATATTATAGCTGTTTCCACTTTGTACTAATATTTACATATTCACTGGCCTTATAATTACACTGAGCATCTGTATGTCGCATACATTCCTGAGAATATGTATGTTATCGCTATCACACCATCTCAGAACTGCATCATTGTGTGGTATTCCTGGAAACATGGGTGAATGCATAGACCCACGTCACACTCAACGCACTCATAGCGAATGTCTTTTTCTTTGAGTGTTGGGTCTCAGTCGAGAATTACCACACACATGACATCTGTGTTGGGGCCTAGGTCTGTTTGGTTGAGGAGGGATCGGAGTGGCAAAGTGGCGGCCGGAAATTCTCGGTAGAGTTTGGGCGGTAGGGACAGTGCGGGGTCGTTGCTGAATTCTCTCTTCAGCATACTTGGCAATAATTTCCCTGCTAAGCTCCCTGACAAAACTTTCAAAGGTTTCCTGCACACCTGTTGTCAGGGCATGCAGGAGGTGGCAACTGAGGGCAGTTATGTCCAGCAGGTGAAAGAAGAGCTTTTTGTACCACTTCATCGTGGTCCTAGCAGACTCAACACTCATTATCATGGAGTCTGACTGGTTCACGAGCTGCATATTGATGTTATAATCCAGAACACACTCAGGTTTCCATATGTGACACCTGCTCTCGCTGCGGTAATCCACGGACTCTGTGCGGTGCATCAAAGGGCGGTGAATCATCAATAAGAGACAGACTTCTCTGTTGTGGTTCCACACTGTTGCTAGGATGTTATTAGCCTTGAAGAAGACCACCTCATTTCTCTCTAGTTTCCGCCCTACCTTGACTATGTGGCGCTTGTTCACCTTTACCGTACCACAGAGTCCCCTGTCATGCAGGTGTAGATAATGAGCCAGAAGAGGGCTGGTGTACCAGTTATCGAGGGATGTGACCACGATTTTTTTTTTTTTTTTTTTTTGGCTATGCAAGGAAGAAGACTCTCTAGTTTCCGCCCTACCTTGACTATGTGGTGCTTGTTCACCTTTACCGTACCACAGAGTCCCCTGTCAAGCAGGTGTAGATAATGAGCGAGAAGAGGGCTGGTGTACCAGTTATCAAGGTAGAGGATGTAACCACGATTTTTTTTTTTTTTTTTTTGCTATGCAAGGAAGAACGAACCAAAGGCCTGGGTCCACATACTGTTCCTTCCAAGAAAAAGTAAAAAAAAATACAAAACAGAGCCAAATTCAAGATCCATTCATTTCGAGATGCCTGGACACACTGCGTTTGAAAAACTGGAGATTGTAGGAAGCAAGGAATACAGACAGAGGGAGACAGTTCCAGAGTTGACCAGTTGCATAAATGAAGTACTGGGAGTAACGGTTAACTCTTGCATTAGAGAGTTGGACAGAAAAGGGATGAGAGTTTGTTGCTAGACGGGTACTACGTGCCTGTCGTAGAGGTGGAGGGATGCAAGCAGACAGTTCAGAGGAACAGTGACCATTGAAGTAGCGATAGAAGAGAGATAAAGAAGCAACAGTGCGGCGAAGAGACAAAGGTTGAAGGGAGCCAGTAAGAGGAGGAGAGTTAATGAGACGAGAAGCCTTTGACTCCACCCTATTGAGAAGAGCTGCATGTGGGGAGCCTCCCCACACATGAGAGTTGTATTCCATACACGGGCGAATAAAACCCGCGTACAAGGTCAACAACTGTGCAGGGGTAAAGAAAGTTCGGAGTCGGCTTAGCACACCTAATCTCTTGGAAGCAGATTTCACAAGAGATGTAATATGTTCTTACCAAGACAAAATCCCGAGAGAATGAAACCCCAAGCATGTTCAAGGATGATGCAGGACTGAGCTGGACATAATTAAACATTAGTAGGTAATCCTGAGGAAGATTTTGTTGGGCTGATAAGTGTAAGAACTAAGTTTTTGATGCATTAAAAATAACAAGATTATTTTTACCCCAATCAGAGATACAAGCCGAGTCAGACATTAGGTGTGCAATAGCCTCATCCCTTGTTTGCTGAAGTAACTGCTGAGATGGAC